>JAJGOT010000176.1:425000-587500 GCA_022457155.1 Cladopsammia gracilis
CAGAGGTTTATTGTAGTGTGAGGCATTGTGGGATTTTAGCAATTTGAAAAAAAGGGATTTGTTTAATAGACATACATAATTTTTCTCAAAGGATTCCTGAGTCCTTTGAAATGCTAAATATTGCCAAACAGAAAATGAATTTGAAGAAATGCTCTGGTTGTTGCTAATGAATAAATAAACATTAATAAATGCTTACTACATACTAGACATTTCTACTGATATTAGATTTGTTGTGGTGTAAAATTTTATCTGGTTAAGGTCTGAAACTTTACAAACAAGTTTGACTTGTATCTTCCTTTGTTTCAGATCATGGTTATGAATCTAACATTTCAAAACATTAAGCAAACAAAGAAATACAGTATATATACATTATATAGTCAGTGATGGTTGGCATCATCTCAATTGATGGTTGAGCCCAACATGAAAACTAGGGTAGAATGTTAACATGTACTTGAACATACTTCCTTTCAGGAAATATCCAATCAAAATATAGTAAAAATGCCACAAAGAACTGATGACAGTAGTTGCGAGGCATTCCCTAAGGTTTTCTGGCATATGTTGAATCAGTGAATCATGTAGCACCTGACAAAAGTGCCACATTTGGCGCACATTTTGCAATTATGAGAATGTCATTAAAAAAATATTAAAGAAGTATAATCAAAGCTGGATTGATGTGAGTGATTGCTTTGGGGTGTAGGGTGGGGTAGGGAGTGGGGCATGGAAGAGAACATGCAATAAATTAAACATTGAACTTTACTTGTTGGTTGCAGCAAACAGACCTGCCTTACAACATTGTTTAAACATAAGCTAGAATTGTTGCACCCGGGTTGGACTTTTGGGAGTATCGCCCATGTGCAAGTAAAAAAAACTATCTTAAGAGCAAACGGTCGCTTGAAATATGCCGAAACCCTAGAAATTTCTTAGTGAAAAACGGCTCGGCAATGGACCTAGGCAAGACGAGGCAAACTTGCAGTTTCAAAAATGTCATGCCCTCCCCGGTGAAGTTGTATTTTGGCCCCCATGTCAAGTGCCGGACGCGGTCGAAATGGCCATGTTTGTCGCATCAGGCACAAATGGCGCCGATTTTTTAATTGTTCAGTCGATGTTTTTGATGGGCCACTACTGTGCTCACAAAGACCCAAGGTATGTTCAATTGGACAACAGAAAGGGGATCTGAAGGCTTCACTTTGTGAGCTCGGCGAGAAAAAATGTAAGTGCATGCTTTATTCGCTAGAAAATTCGAGCTATTTTGGCAGCGGGTTCGGTGGCCGAAATGCAAGTCAGTCTCCTTCCTTGTCTCTCTTTTATACGGCGTAGGGTAAAGGACTTAAGATCACTAGCCTGCATAACAGGCGTTATTGGGGGCGCTCAAGCGGGTTTTGGGGCGCGAGCGCGAGACACGAGCGCGAAGTGCGAGACACGCACGGGGAGAGAAAATAAATAGTTATTTTTTTCCTTTTCTCTCCCCGTGCGTATCTCGCGCTTTGCCTCGTATCTCGCGTTTCGCGCTCGCGACCCAAAACCCGCTTGAGCGGCCCCAAAAACGCCTGTTATGCAGGCTAAAAATAACTGAAATTGCGAAAAAAAACACCATAAAAAGACAACAGACAACACCATGTAACGTTTTATGAAGTTTTATTTAGCGACTTACAGCTGTACCCTATTAGAACTCCTATTTACTCGTTTAATTTTTTATTATAATTATCAGTCCGCATTCTCCATACAAACTCTCATAGTATAAAGTATTTTAAGGTGACATTTTCTCGCCTTTTGGACGTTTTCTTGCACATCTGACGTCACATTGACGTCATGATGATGTCACATTAACTGTCATGGTAACATAAAAAGTTGTTGTTATACAAATGTTTAAACAATTACAGTAAGATACCTTTTTAAGAGAACTTCTTGAAATATGGGCGGATTTGAATTACAAAACGGCCATATCTTCGTTAGCGGATTTTCGAAGAATGGCTCTGTGGAACAATTCTTTGGTACGTATAGCAAATGCACCAGTTTATTATAGGCATTGGGCCGATAAAGGAATTTTTCACCCACAACATATTATGGAAAACGGATCGAGTACCAACAGTTTCTTAAGTTATAACGATTTTCAAGCCAAATTCGCAATCAAGACCACTTTTGTAGAATATTATGGCATGACATCGTCACTACTGGGTATTCGCCAAAGGATTGCTCCACAACCGCCTGACCATCATAAAATCAAGAACACTGACTGGAGCGTCAAAGCTTTAAATTGTAAAAATCTTAGCCGCGCTGTCTATAAGGCTCTGTTATCCAAAAAAGTGACTGCTCCTGAAAAAAGCCAAACAAAGTGGGCAAAGTAGACTGTGAAATCGAAAAGCTAGAAACCATTCAATGGCAGCAAATATTTTTGAAACCTTTTATTTGTACTCAAAGCTGCAAACTTAGGAACTTTCAATTCAAGTTTATTCACCGTAGAATCGCCACTAATACATTTTTGAGTAAGATTGGAATAAAGGATAATGAAATGTGCTCTTTCTGTCAAAACAATCCGGAAACACTGTTACATCTTTTTTGGGACTGCCCTATAGTGCAATCTTTTTGGAAAGCTTTGGAAAACTGGCTAATCACCCAAGGCCTACTTTCCGATAATGACAAAATAAATAAACTGTTGGCTCTAGGCTTAAACACTGAAACTTCCGCACCATCTTTACTTGATTTCTGTACTCTTCTTGCACGATATTTTATACACGCCTGTAGAATGAAGCAAACGTTTCCACAGATTTTAGGCATGATTCAACAAATTGAATACTATGCTTTGTTAGAAAAACACTCTCTTACAAAAACATCCTTCAAAAAAAAGTGGAATGGCTTGCTTGGTTTTGTAAATGGCCTTACTTTACCGAGTTTTTCCTCATCTTCCTAGAATGTAAATATGTTTAACTACTGTGAATGTTTAATCTGAGCTGTAAGCAAGCTAAGAAAGTAAGCCACTATCTCTCCTGTCCGTGCCCTTTTCCCTATGTTTTTTTGTCTTTATTATTTTTTTTTACAACAACTATATTTATTATTTTTAGGAAAACTGATGTATTAATTTACTTATACTGTAATTAGTGTTAAGTATTGTATGTATTGTAAGTTATGTAATTGATCGTTTTGTAAGTAGTGTTTTTGTGTTGCAAATAAAGTAAAAAAAATAAATAAATAAATAAAAAAAAGAGTAAGAAAAATTTATACTTCCCTTAGATTGTGGTTTAATTACAAAAATTAAAACATCAAAACAAATATATTTTTATGACGTCATGATGACGTCATCATGTTGCTACAAGTTACAAGTACCAATATATACATTAAAAATGTTTTCCAACATCATCAGAGAAAACATTATTGTCATTATTCAAAACAATTTAGAGATAGGTACGGCAAACACTTTCTGTGAATGAACTGTCAATATATGACGTAATTATGACGTCATAGAAGTTGTCATGACAACATAATTATGTGGATCGATAGAATTTCGGACATACAATGTCTCCTGAAAATTTGGTATCCATACCTACTTTCCTGTAGAAGTTACGAAAAGGGGGCGGAATCCGCCCCCCCCCCCCCCCCCGGTCTCAAAAGATCCAAAAAAAGCCCGGTCTGAATAGGGTTAAATTAGTTTCAGTTCTCTCAACAGTGTCAAGTTTGCCTTTGCGATTAATCGGAAATAATTTTCCCTGTTAATTTTACAACATTTACTTCTCGCAGCTTTCATATTTTGTTTCTATTAAACCGCTCAGATGAAAGGTTTCCTGAGTATTTTTCAGCTTAAGGACCCTTAAGGGACAGACCATTAGAAAAGTGATGGGGGGGGGATGGGGAAAAAAACCAAAAAAAAATTCCTGCAAGGGAAAATGCCAGGAAAAAAAATTCATGCAAAGTTCAAGGCAAAGAAAAAACAATTCATGCAGAAGAAGAAGTCCTATTGTGGTCTTTATTTAATATATAAAATCTGCCAAAGTGCCTGTTAAAAATAGCGCTCTTGGCGTTTCAAAAATTCAAAACATTCTTGGGGCCTTCCTATACTATTATTTAAAATAAACCAGTGTGTTCTCTGACCCTCGAAATGGCAGAACTAGCCGTATACACAAGAGCGATTCCTTATCTAAGAACAAAAGACGCAATAAGCGTAGGAGAAACATGAAAAAAAAAAAAGGCGGGCAGCCACAGAAAGGGAAATAAATGAAAAATCTCTTTAAAACTTCTCAAGCCATCGGCTAACTGACAGCCAGGTCAACGCGTTATCAAGGGGACTCAAATTCATCCTAGCCTGCGAGCAAGCTCTCGGGCTCGGGGTTTGCCCCCACCCCCTCCCCCCCCCAAAAAAACTCCAAACCCGAACCTGAGAGCTTGCTCGCAGGCTAAATTCATCCCAACACCCGTGACAAACGAAACTAAAACTGAAGGCAAGGACTTGCGGGATTTTGAACAATTTGCGAGGCGAATGCGCCTCCAATATATCTTTCACTGCCAAAACAAAAAAACCCATTCATTTCACGTCAAATCGAATTGGATTCCACCGGTTCAACCATCCGTTGCCCTTGAAAGCTATTTGGAGAGTACTATACAACTCTCTGAGATTAAAATTACAAAACCAAAAAATAACTTGTCATGTTAGCGAGGTCAAAGCCATCACTGAACTTAAAACAAACTCTGACATAAACCTTAAAAAGGCAGATAAAGGAACAACAACAGTCCTCATGAATAAAACGGACAAAATAAACGAGGCCGTAGTGCAACTAAAAAATCATGAGAGAGCACTACCGATGGTTATAGACACACAAGAGATAGTTAACAAACTTATCTCTCTGCTACATCTGGGCAAGCACATAGACAACATGACAAAAAAATGGCTTTTACAAACTCCCAAACCGCCAAGATTACCAATATTCTACATGCTAACGAAAATCCACAAACCTAAACAATTCGGCAGGCTCATCATCTCGGGCTGTGAAGGCCCTACGGAGAGAATATCTTCTTTTGTGGATAGTCTGCTTCAGCCTATCGCTCACAACAACTATCCTATATTAAGGATACAACCGATTTCATCAAATTCATAGAGAAAACTAAAATGGGCCAGGATACAATTTTAGTTTCAATGGATGTCACTACTTGTATACAAACATTCCACAGGAGGAAGGAATAGAAGTGGTGTGCAAAGCATACGAAACCTTCCACAATAACAACCCTCCGATACCTACACGTTTCCTAAATGAAATGCTTGTTTTAATCCTAAAGGAAAATTCGTTTCAGTTCAATGGCGAAAATTATCTCCAAACTCATGGAACCGCTATAGGAACAAAAATGGCAGTGTCATTTGCAAATATTTTCATGGCGGAAATTAAAACAAGAATAATTAAACAAAGCAATACGAAACCAATAGTATGGAAACGCTAGCATTGACGACATTTTCTCCCTTTGGGACAGCAATATACAAGAAGTCAAACTCTTTATTTATCAAGCTAATAGACTCCACCCTACCATTAAATTTACAGCTGAAGTATCAAAGAACAAAATAACTTTCCTTGATACAGTTGTATTCAAAGGGGAAAGGTTCAAAAGCGAATCCATCCTGGACATCAAGACACACTACAAACCGACTGAAACCTTTCAATATACACACTTTACCTCTTGTCATCCTCCAGGCGTAAAAAGAGGTTTTATCAAAGGCGAAGCAATTAGACAGTCGGCCTTGCCTTTTGTCACTACGTACCACCCAGCAGTGCAAAATCTCAAACAAATAGTGATGGACAACTGGAGTTCTATACAAAAACAGCCACTGCTAAAAACCATATACAAGAAACCACCGATAATATAATACAAAAGGGGCAAATCCCTCAAAGACACGCTCGTACGAGGAAAAATCTGAAGGCTCCAATGCGACGAGAGAGGTGCAGTATTGCGTATTATCATTATATCAGGACTAATAATCAGTTATGATATATCATGTTTTTTCTTATACATCTCTTCTTAAAAATATTGCTATTATCATGATATATCCTTGGTGATATAAGGGGTTGATTTTTTGATACTCCGCAATGGGTTTTTCTCATATAAAGATATGTTATCATGATATTATCAGAATATTTAATTAAGTTACATTTCTTCTTTTCCCTGTGATACAGTGATTTATCATGATATTATCAGAATATTTAATTAAGTAGAATTTGTTCTCCTCCCAGTGATACAGTGATTTTTCATGATATTATCAGAATATTTAATTAAGTAGAATTTGTTCTCCTCCCAGTGATACAGTGATTTATCATGATATTATCAGAATATATTTAATTAAGTAGAATTTGTTCTCTTCAGAGTGATAGAGTGATAAATTAAGATATCAGAATATTTAATGAAGGAACTTTAACCTCTACTACCAGCGATAGAGTGATATATCATGATATTATCAGAATATTTAATGAGGTAACTTTACTTCTACTACCAGTGATAGAGTGATAAATCATGATTTTATCAGAATACTTAATGAAGGAACTTTACCTGTACTACCAGTGATAGAGTGATAAATCATGATATTATCAGAATATTTAATTAAGTCGAATTTCTTCTCCCAGTGATAGAGTGAAAAATCATGATATCAGAATACTTCTGTTCCCCTCGACTCTAAGCCCTAACCCTAACCCTAAACTCAACCCTAACCCTAACCCTAACCCTAACCCTAACCCTAACTCTAACGCTAACCCTAACACCGTAAAGTAACCCTAACCCTTACACCTGCCCCCGCCAAGTGCAAGTTACACGCAAAATGACTCAATACAAACGGAATATTCTTTTTTTGGTTTGTTAATAACAGATTTAACACAGATCTAGAAAGTGAACTAAAAAGGCGCAAACTAATGTAAGCCGAGTTAATGTAAGAGTGTTATGAGAAAAGAAAAAGGCAATGTAATTCTGTAAATACATGGACGAATTGATCTTATCATGATATATCAAACTATCACTGTGTCTTGTCTTCTTTCTTAAATCACTAGAGTGAGATTTGAGAGTGATAGTGATACATGATATGATAACTTGCTTTATTTCAAGAAAACTTTCTATGCTCCTAGATAGGTGGACAATTTTGATATTATCATGATATATCACAATATCATTGTGTCTGTTATGCTTGGTAAAATGGTGAAATCACTTGAGTGAGATTTGAGAATGATAGTCATACATGATATGATTCTAACTTGATAGTGATACCTTGATAATGATAATTCGAAAATTTGATAGCGAAAATTCTTCTAGCAACTATCATGTAAATACGATATGATAATGATATTTTTGATATTTAAAATGGAAAATTATTTTTTGCTTTTATCATTCTGTTATCACCCAAATATCACTGAGATATCAAAATATCAATTATCAAACTAATAATATTCTATCACGATATTTTGATAAACCGCAATCCTGCACCTTAGTGAATGCGACGCAAACGTAACCCCACAAAGGGAATCAGTGTAGGCGTGCCATTTACTATCTATTCACTGGTCAAAAATGGTTTTTAAGTATTACACCTTTTTTAATTAGTAAATGACAAACAAAGTAATATTTGTCTGAAAAAAAATTCATGCAGAGGGTTTCACCTGCAAAAAAAAATTCTGCACAAGCAATGGGCGAAAAAAAAAAATTCGTGCAAGCTGAAAATCCCCCACACCCCCCATCACTTTTCTAATGGTCCGTCCCTAAGTTACATAAAAGCCTCATATGAGAAAAACCGACTAAATCTTGACTCTTCGGAGGTTAATCACCAAGATTCATCATTTAAACATTTGCTTCGATTCTTATCCACAGAACCGCGCGCATTTATGGGACAATTCTTCACCTTTTCATCTTAGCAGTGGTGGGCGACTATTTTTGTTTCATGATGTAATGTTGTGTAAATCCGCGAGAGACTGGAAAGTGCCTAGGGAAGCACATTTCGGTAGCCATTTCCGTTCTTTGTCACTCTTGGGTGAATTGCTTGCAAAATTTGTGAATTTTGGGACGTTTGGCGTACGCAAGGTAACGCACAGAAGTTGAAGACGTATTTGTGTAGTATACTCCTTGAATTGGGTTATTTATGCCTCTTTCTGTTTGTTTTTGTAGGGCTTTGAGAGTTTGGGTTAAAGCTAGGTGAACTGCCATTTTAGACAACAAGACCTTTGAAGTCGCCAGAGAATGAACTAACAACAGCTTTGCCATCGGGTGTCCTACCCAAAATGCCAGGCTACAGGTTAGCCAGTTCAGACAAGGAACGTATTCATGCGAAGTATCTGTGTAATTCCTGTGGTTTGCTCTTACGAGATGCCATACAAACTGATTGTGGGCATTTTTACTGCAATTCGTGCCTCCAGAACCTATTCTCGTAAGTGTTGTACAGTCCGTACGCGTTCAGTAAGCTTATGTATTGTAGTTTTAATGAATGAATGCTTCAGTTTAATGGCTTTTTACTATGATACACCTTATTCCAAAATGGCGGACAAGTATGCATTTCAATTAGCCCTCTTTGCCTCATTTTCGCGGGAAAATTCTGTTGTATTTTGCACATGCTGACGAGGCAACAAGGGCTAATTAACATATCTATAAAAGAATAATAAATTGACCACCATTTTGGAATAAGGTGTATAGATTCGTGGGCTAAACTACAGAATACAGGGCCACTTATTTGCATCTCATCGAATAACAAAAGGGCCTATTGTATTATTCCTTTGTTCTACAAAGAGTTCTGACACATGTAAATGATATGGACCAAAGTGGCCCCGCATTCCGGTCATGTTACAGCCATGCTCCGTCACGCGTGACCAGTAATCTAGAGAATGAAATGAACATTTGAATATTTCTTTGTAACGTCCGAGATTTCAAGGAAACCTTGAAGATCTCTGTTGAAAACACTTTGAAAGTCACGCATTAACGGAAAATAACTTCGCTGCACGCATTAAAAACCTAATATTGTTCGGATATGTAACATTTCAAACAAAATATTTTGTTGCTCTTTGTTTCTGAAAATGCGATAAAATTCTCACCGGAATTCCGAATCTCGGAATAAATATTCAAAACCGACGCGTAATCTTGAAAACTCCATTCAATTTTCAAAAATACTGGTCACGCGTGACGGAGCATGGCTGTAAAACGCAGACTGCAGACTGTGCAGACCATGCAGACTGTGCAGACTGAGTATTTTTTTTATCTTGATTATTTTGTTAAATTTAAAATCATTTTAGAACGGTTTTGCGTCAAACAGGCCTGCTAGAAATGTAACTTATGTTCCAATGCGTTCACGGGAAAAACCTCACATGGGAAAATGTACACTAACGCTTATCCGTTAAATTAAACGGATAAAAACGAACTTCTAACGCACGGATAGCTAACAGCCTTCAAAGCGTTCTATCGGTCGTCGAAAGCATTCTAACGGATATCTTGAAGCGTTAAACGCTTCTGTTCATTCGTCCATTCGTCTAACGAATAGCTTGATAGTTTCGAAAAGGAACAGCTTCCGAGAATAATTATTTAGACCACGACAAGCGGTTCCGACAGTCAATATTCAGAGTGCTAGAGCTTTGGAAACATTTTGTGGACTCAGGAAATAATTGCGCTGGATGATCTTCCATAATAAAACAGCTAGTTTTTCTCTCCCAGAAATGTTATCGAGCATCTGTTTGGCCAGACACGAGCGAGATTCAAGCCAGACAACAGTCAGTCCCGCTCTTATCATGTCAAGCGACGAAATGTTTTTCTCACTTAAACGGAGATCTAAAATCTGGAATGCTCGCGCCCCACTTGCAAAACCAAACGCGGCTTATGTTTATTCCCAGCCCGAAGACACTCCAAACTTTCTGTGATGTTTTAGCGCGGTGGAATACTTGGAAATGAAGAAAAAAAAACCAGAGAATTTGTAGAAGTTTATATAAATACTTGTGACTTTCGCTCCAGCGTGTTTTCAGGTTTCAAATTACCGTTTTGACATATGCAAATTTGGTGCACTTTTACCACTTTCCCCAAGGGACCGCGAATCACTTTTTTTTTTTACCGACAACTACAACAAACTTCAATGGGTTTTATTTCATTTTCTGCTACTAAACATTCCCTACCGTCTTTAATTCGATTATAATTTTTAGTTCCATTCAAGATTTATTTTAATAATAACTAAACATGAAGTGCAAAAATAATTTTACACATGAATTTTGCGTGACTACTGCACTTGGGACTCCGGGTTGCTAATGTTTACATTCCGCGAGCAAGCAGCGAAAAAAGAAAAAAGAATTAATGTTTTGCAGTCTCATAAAAGGACTCATTCCCTGACCTTGAAGTCAAACCTTGCTCGATTCACATAAATGGTAAAATGAACGTGACTAGTACTATTACTTTGTCTTCTCGCGCATGCACTGCCAAAGCTAAGCAAACGAAAAGCGCGCAGTCATTTCCAACACTCTTAACCTGTCTTAACAGTTTGTGATTACCATTGAACGGGTGCTGGGATAATTCTAACGTTAAGGCTAGTCCTAACGGATGTCAAACTTTAGCTGACGGATGTTAATTCTTTGCTAACAGTTAAAGTATTCGTTCTAACGGTTCAATACTGAACGCCTAACGGACACCCTATCGCTCTAACGGTTAGAAACTAACGCCTAACGGATGTGACGTCTGTTCTAACGGTTGAATACTAACGCCTAACGGATACGCTATTCGTGCTAACGGTTAAATACTAACGGTTTGGTGAACACTTTTAACGTTTTTCAGGAAATTTTCTATTGGATATCTAACGGACACCTAACACTTTTAGCCGTTTAAGGAGGCTCGTACCCATTTCTCAAGTCCACACCCTTTCAATTTTAATGGGCCATATCTTTTGTTGTAGTGCATAAAAAGGCAAGCCACTTTGCATGCAAACACACAATACATTGAACTTTATGGGAGTATAGGATTTGTTTACATCGGTGCTTCCATGGCAACGGAATGGTGATCCTCTGAAATTCACAAGTTGCGGAGTTTCTCTAGATCAAGAGAAATTTTTGTAAACCCCGCTAGTGGACTAATTGATTAGACCATGGGCTTCAACTTGACAAAGTTTGAAAGAAATGTATGAGAGCGTTTTCGAAATTTTTAGGGATGAAGTTTTGGGGATTATAAATACAGTGAAAAACATACTATCGACATAATTGGCTAATATCTAAAGAAAATGATGCGCGATGGGGATGCAGTTTCATCTCATAGTAGTTTGATTCCATTTGAAATGGTGTGTGAAAAAGCGAGGGGTTTGCTTTGGCCGATTGCAAGAAAGAAGGATTTGATTAGCGTGCGTTCAGCTGCTCTTGTTGCCATTTTTGTATGTAATTTGGTCTACGCCTACAAATGTGATGATAATTTGGAAACCGCGAGATAAATTTTTTTAAAAATTTGACAATCTCGAGATTGGTCGTCAATTTATATGGACTGCAAGTTTCAAGGACATTGAAGATTTGCAAGGCAATAAAATAGGGCCTCCAATGTACCAATTTTTTCCCGCAGATTTTGCGTTTTCAAGTGAGCGTCCTCATTATTCACGGGTATTGTTTTCAAGTTTCATATGCATGTGCAAAACTTTACTAAAAAATTTATTTGCATCGAACAGAACGCTCGATTGCTTTCCGAAGAATTTTCCGAAACATGCTAATAACTGGCTTGCGTTACGAATAGCAATGACAACAGTACTGATGAAGACAACGTCGGAAACGTCAAGTTTCATCAAGTGCCGGATGCAGAAATAACACATTTATGATTGTCTCACTCTGGTTATTTGTTGCAATCGGCGTAGCATCTGTTCCTTATTTAGATATAAAATAGCGCAAAGCAGAATTCTCAGCTAAAATATAAAGTTGTCACGCTGTTCTTGCGTGTGACATATTAAAGAAACACTGTTTCTGCATTACGTTTATAAATTTCCAAATTGGGATATGTTCTTCTTGTCCTGCAATTTTAAAGAGACCCTCGGTATGGCTGCAAACAGCGTAATAGCGCAAAATCGAGTGCGTAATGTTATTACAATTCTCAAGCCAGCTATTAGCATATTTCGGAAAATTCTTCGGAAAGCAATCGAGCGTTCTGTTCGATGCAAATAAATTTTTTGCTAAAGTTTTGCACGTGCATATGAAACTGAAAAACAATACTCGTGAATAATGAGGACGCTCACTTGTAAACACAAAATCTGCGGGAAAAAATTGGTTCATTGGAGGCCCTATTTTATTGCCTTGCATATCTTCAATGTCCTTGAAACTTGCAGGCCATATAAATTGATGACCAATCTCGAGATTGTCAAATTTTTAAAAAAATTTATCTCGCGGTTTCTAAATTATCATCACATTTGTAGGCGTAGACCAAATTACATACAAAAATGGCAACAAGAGCAGCTGAACGCACGCTAATCAAATCCTTCTTTCTTGCAATCGGCCAAAGCAAACCCCTCACTTTTTCACACACCATTTCAAATGGAATCAAACTACTATGAGATGAAACTGCATCCCCATCGCGCATCATTTTCTTTAGATATTAGCCAATTATGTCGATAGTATGTTTTTCACTGTATTTATAATCCCCAAAACTTCATCCCTAAAAATTTCGAAAACGCTCTCATACATTTCTTTCAAACTTTGTCAAGTTGAAGCCCATGGTCTAATCAATTAGTCCACTAGCGGGGTTTACAAAAATTTCTCTTGATCTAGAGAAACTCCGCAACTTGTGAATTTCAGAGGATCACCATTCCGTTGCCATGGAAGCACCGATGTAAACAAATCCTATACTCACATAAAGTTCAATGTATTGTGTGTTTGCATGCAAAGTGGCTTGTCTTTTTATGCACTACAACAAAAGATATGGCCCATTAACATTGAAAGGGTGTGGACTTGAGAAATGGGCACGAGCCTCCTTAAATAAGCGTTAGTGTACATTTTCCGGTGTGAGGTCAAACAGGACTGTTTGACGCAAAACTGTTCTAAAATGATTTTAAATTTAACAAAATAATCAGGATAAAAAAAATACTCAGTCTGCACAGTCTGCATGGTCTGCACAGTCTGCGCGGTCTGCAGTCTGCAGTCTGCGTTTTAACATGACCGCCTGCATTCTGTATTTGCTCTGATTGTGTCATTCCAGAAAATATCCATACTCCCCCCACAGGCGGTCACGGAAATTCTGAGGGGTAGGGGGGTCTAAAAACGATAAATTTCCGAGGGGGAGGGGGGTACACAAAGTGTTTTTTTTTTTCCAGAGGGTTACAAATATTCAATATCGAGTTAACACTTACGTAGTTTCTCGATATAAACCAAGTGAAACGTTCTGTCCGTTGAAATAAACGTACCATTCCTTCTAAAATGTTCTCCATTATTTTTCCGCCTTCTGACGGCGCAGGCATTGACAGCACGTCTTGGAACTAAACGGTGGACTTTAATACACGCTCGCGAGCCGAATGATAAACAAAATGGCCGACCAGATACATTCGTCCCCAGACCCCTGACTGAGTCCTATTGTTGTTCTATTAAAAGTTCAGTTGCAAACCCTTTCTGTTTAAGTTTAATAATTTTTAATACTAGGGCTAACCACATAGGCTACAAGCAGTTCCTATTTTGGCGGGCCTAAAGTGAGCGCGAGCAAGCGGATGGAGATCAAGCGGAAGTGTGAATTTTCTCTCTTCTGCAAGGCTCACTTCTGCCCCACCTATTTCCGCTCGCTCACGTTGCACGTGGAAGCTACCGTTTTTTAAAGGGACAAAATTTTTACCAGTGCAAATATGTAATTGCTCCACAGATTAACAACACAACCAAAAATAACAACAGTGGTAAATACATTTTTTCGAAACAAAACGAGAACAGTATAGCAAACAACAGAACCTTGAACTCGACCACTTCTACTAATAGTTACTAAGATTTACATAATAATTGTTCCTGCTTTTTTAAGTTGAAAATACAAAATGTTGTCCAAAGTTCGAGACTTTACGCCTCATCCCCGGAAGAAACGCTTTCTTCGGCATCATTTTCGTCTTCCAAACCACTGGAATTTGATGAAGTGTCACTTCTATTGGCATCCAGCGTTTGAAGCATCTTTTGTCTTGCATCAATCGCCTTCCTCGGCGAATCCTGGGATCTTCTCAGTTCAGCCAGCTGAGATTCCAAATCTTTCTCGACCTGGTCCACTTTGGTCAGTGCGGTTTGTCGCGCATACTTGTTGTTGCTGTCAATTAATTCCATTCTTGCAGTTGTTAGTTCTTGCTGGAGTTGCTTGACTGAAGTCTCGCCTTTCTCTACTCGCACGATGTTTCTGGCAATTGTACCTCTGGATAACTTAAATTTCTTAAGCATGTCATCTGGACACTTTTGGTTTATTTCATAATTTATTTTGTCCACCTCGCTCTTGATTAGCTTGGTTTTTTCGATTGTCCAAGCAACATTTATTGCCCCGTGTATTTCACCTGATTTAAAATTGCTTAGGGCACTGCTTCTGCAAAGTTCCTCTCCTTTACTATTCCAAAACTCCCTGTAGGCCTTTGTCATACCGGAACTGTTAGTGATTTCTCTTTTGCTGTAGATCTTAATCTTCCTTGCCCTTGCTGCTGAATAAGGTTGTTTTTGTTTCTTGTCTGTAGCTTCAGATCGGCCTGGAGTACACAGATCAAACAGCGTGGGCTGATGCGAAATCTTTTTTTTTTTAGTCGGTGGTGGGACAAAATCATTTTTCTCTCTGTCTGCATCTTGAGAAGTGGTGGGCTCAAGGTGGATGGCGGATTCTACGGTCTTCGTTTCTTCACGAATCAGATAAATTGCAGGCTCATTGGATTCTTCGATGCACTGCTTCAATTTTACAACAACTTCTTGTTTAGCTCCCATGGTGACACGCTTGCCGTTTACTAATCGCGTAAACTTGTAGGGGAAACAGAGAACATTGTCGACTTGTGTTTCAACCTCGCGGCGAAACGTATCCAATGTGACATCAGAATTCTCAACAGTTACACAGCAAGAGGTACTTTCGTTCACATAAACCAAAATATCTGACATGACGGGTTTTACAGATCGGAAACTTCGGAAAACAACTGTATCAACGGTGCGCTAGTTGCAGTCTCGAGGCATGTGCGGTCGCCGATGAGATATGAATAAATTTAGCTTAGTCACTAAAAGAAACCCGAGCTCAGTGTTTAATCTATTGTCTTAGGTGCCGAAAGCCATTTGTGACAAAATTAAAGAAAGCTTCAAATCTTCTCAAATTATCGTGGGAAATTATTGAGGTGTGAAGTTGCTCAATTTAGCGGTCTGTTACATACGCGCTTCAGAATCTACCACGCTAAACGCACAAAGCAGTATGGCCTACGAAGATCTTAAATATTTGGCTGCCAGTCGCAGTGATTTTCGAAAATTCTGCGCTATATGTGAACAACTGGAAAAGCGATGGAGCGGTCCTTCGTGGAACGTGGAAGAAAAATATTTCTCCACACATTTTAGATCGCACAGAGTTGACGAAATCTCCCACCGCATTTCTCCTTCAAACTACGCAGATCTAGTCCCGATTCACAGTACTGGGGATGGCAACTGTCTTTTTAACTCTGCTAGTTTGGCTATTTGTCAGAATGAAAGCCTTGCATTTGAACTTTGACTACGCACATGCCTCGAGCTTGCCAACAACAGGGATTTCTGCATCACACATCCTGTGTTAGTCAACTCTAAAATCCATTACCACTCTGGAAGACATGGCCCTGGTATTATGTCAGTTGCAACTTTGTGTGATCTTACATGTACCTGTTTCGCTGAAGTTTATCCAACGTATTTGAGAAAAAGGGTTTTGATGCAGCATTTGAAAACGAGATTGTGAGAACATCGATGAACTGTTCATACAGCGGTACTCTTCAAATCATGGCTCTTGAAAGCGTCCTGGGAGTACCAATTCAAACCGTTTATCCTGATCAGAACCATAAACTTTTGCCTGTTTACGAAAATGCCTTTCAACATAGACAAGGATGCGCTTCTTCTAACTCTGTAGTTGTTACGATTCTGTGGACTAACATGCAAGGTTGGCTAGATCGCTCAAAGGAATTCACTGTTAATCACTTTGTACCACTATTCGAACGAGGAGATGATGTCTTCAAGACGCAAACCACAACTGCATCCAGTGCAAGAAAAGCAACACGGGAAGCAAAATCGTGGCATGTTTTCGAGAAAAGAAAGCAATCGAAAAAACAGACAGAGAAAGAAAAAGACAAAAATTAATTCGAAATGCCAATGAAATAACACAAGCTGACAACCACAAGAGTCAGGAGTGTTGAGGTGACAAAATATCCGGGAAAACCATTGGCGCTAAAAGCAAACAAGACGAAGAAAAGAAAAAGAAAAGACAGTCCAGACAAAGAAAGAAAGAAAAATAAAACGACTCAACAAAATGAGAATTATGTTAACAATAAGAAGAGAGAGAACGGACAAAGAAATAAACCTCAGCGAGGTGAAATTAAAACGGAAGAAACGGGAAACTTCCGTCAGAAAATGAAGGTAAAGCGTTATCAGAAAGAGAAGACAGGACAATCAAAGAATAACCCAGAGGAAAAGAAAGAGAATAAGCAAGAAGAGTTGGAGAGTAAACAAGAAGAGAACACAGGACTGTCGGAGAGTAAACAAGAGAACACAGGACTGTCGGAGAGTAAACAAGAGGAGAACACAGGTCTGTTGGAGAGTAAACAAGAGAACACAGGACTGCCGGAGAGTAAACAAGAGAACACAGGACTGTCGGAGAGTAAACAAGAGAACACAGGTCTGCCGGAGAGTAAACAAGAGAACATGGGACTGTCGGAGCGTAAACAAGAGAACACAGGTCTGTCGGAGAGTAAACAAGAGAACACAGGACTGTCGGAGAGTAAACAAGAGAACACAGGACTGTCGGAGAGTAAACAGGAGAACACAGGTCTGTCTGGGAGTAAACAAGAGAACACAGGACTGTCGGAGAGTAAACAAGAGAACACAGGACTGTCGGAGAGTAAACAAGAGAACACAGGACTGTCGGAGAGTAAACAAAAGGAGAACACAGGACTGTCGGAGAGTAAACAAGAGAACACAAGACTGTCGGAGAGTAAACAAGAGAACACAGGTCTGTCAGAGAGTAAAAAAGAGAACACAGGACTGTCGGAGAGTAAACAAGAGAACTCAGGACTGCTGGAGAGTAAACAAGAGAACACAGGACTGTCGGAGAATAAACAAGAGAACACAGGACTGTCGGAGAGTAAACAAGAAATGAAAGAGCAAGGAAAGCATGAAGAGCAACAAAACAATCATTCATATGACCACAAAACAGAAAAATCAAGAAGAGATTATACAATTAGTGCAAAGAAAAGAAAACATTCCCTGCTTTTCGAAACCAATGATTTAAAGAGTGATTTGAGTTCCCCAGCAAACAGGAGTGTACACGCACCATCTGAAGCTGCTGTCAAGTTTGTCCAAGACCATTCTGCTCTTCCCTTTCCATGCGCTTCTCGACGCTTCTATCGTAGTCAGAATAAGAAGGCAATCCAAAACACAAAGAGAGCCAAACGACGTCATGAATTACCAGTACTACGTGATGACACCAAACTTATTGGTTTGCATAGGAGTACTGTGGTTGGATCACTGGATCAAAATATTGAAACCATCAAAAAAGAAATTAATATTATACACAGTTTTGTTTCATGCAAATTTCGTGTGAAATGTAATTTGAGCACATGCTGCTTTTTCATGATCATGAATCCAAAATATTTTTTCCAATGAAACTTTTGAATGAAACTTGTATTTCCTTGAATGAAAATGTCTTTCCTTGAACAAAAGAGTTAAACAGCTTATCAGAATTGAGAGCGCTAGCATCTGCGGAAATATTATAAAATGAAAATGGGCCATGGCAGACAAGGCGAGCCAGCAGGAAAGTCTCAAATCACTTGCCTGGATAATAGACAATAAACAGCTCGCAAAAATGCGATGCAATTCTGTTGTGATCTCATTCGAAAATCCTTTTTTAATACCAACATTTCTTCTGTAATGAAAAAAATATTCCTTAAAATCTAACTTGCTTCAAAGATTAATAACCTCTGTTAATATTTTTTGCAAGAACTAACCACAAATTGAAACAATAAACTAAGTTCAATGCACATTGAAGTACAAATTTCGCAACTTGGATCTTCCTGCCTTAATCCCCACCAGATCAGCCAAAAAGTGAGTAAAAGGAAGTAGATTAACTACAAAAGCATGAGAAAGTATTGTTCGGATTTTATCTATAGAAGGGGGACATTGAGGGATGCACATGCCCAGAACCCACAATACCACAAAAATAACCGTCAAAAACTGCAATAGTGTGTCGTAAATGGATCCAATACTAATATGCCATGTTAACCCATTTGCTCCTGCACAATTTCTCAGTTTTTAAACAAATCAACACGAATCAGGGAATGATAATAAACTGATCAATGCGCACAAGAATAACAGCGAACACAGACTTGAAAAAACAACATCTCCTTAGTCTAGAATAATGTGTGTCAACGATTTTCGAATAAAAAATAGTAAAAAATAGGCCGCAAATCTAACCTGAAAGTCAAAATATCAAAAACTACGCAAACATTTTGGATTTTGCGATGCGTGGAAAATTTGCAAAGTGAAAATCCGGGTTTGTTTACAAAAGCTCTCTTTCTAGACGAATTACTCAATAACAAACACAGGAAAATAGACAACAATTCTCTCAGTTGATAGTTGTAATTGAATATCTATTAGTAAGAATACTCTCAAAAGTGAAACATGTTAAATTATCGCATCGAGGAAATTGTCCACCCAAGAAAAAATGGTAAACACAAGGCAAATTTCTTGCACAATAAGCTTATATTGCTAGTCCAAATGTGGCCGAGTTTTCTAAAAATTTCTCAAAAACTAATGATAACACAAAGAAACAGTCAATGAAATGTTTCTTAAAAAGTAAATTATCTACTTTCAAAACTGTTATTTTCTTTACCATATTTTTCCAGGAAAGCTCGAAAATTCTTAGAAAAGTATGCTACTTTGAGTGTGAATTCTGAAGGGAGACATGCCCTCACTTTGCGGTAAATGGATGGTGATCCTCCAAGGATGATTTCATCGCTTTCAGACATCTTATCACCACTTCAAAGGCATAAAAATCTTCAGGACTTTTTCTTTCCATTTCGAAGTCTTTAAAGCCGTGTTTTCATTCCAGGTATGCAAAATAAATGCCTGAAAAGTGGAGTCGTGGAATATACGAGTGGCCATATTTGTTTGAAATCTGATATCTTCTCAGAGTGACAAACTGCTTCTCTCTAATCCCCACTAAAACCCAAACATATGCACAGACGATGGATTCTGATTGGTTTGACCTTCCTAAAGCCTTTTATGACAATAGGGGACCAAAAGAACTTTCTAAGGGAGGCAGGGGCGAGTTCGCGTACATGCGGATAATCACACGCAATTTATGGCCGGTTTTGGCTGGTGCAGGAGTGAATTGGTTAATTAGATTAATATATTCAGCAAAACTCCCTGTTGTTTCATGGTACAGAAACTGGGTTAGGCTTTGGGGTGTGTGGGTCAGTGGTGGCTAGTAGGGTCAATTCTCTGTGATGTCATTTGTGTGCAACACTTTAATTTGGGATTTACTAAGAACCCTCAAATTTTATCACTCATGCCTAATGCAGGGGTGGTTACTTTTAGAAGGTCGTCAATTTGTTTTGATGTCAAAAGCTTAAATTTATAACATTTTGTGACAGAACATGCTACTTGCAAGTTAATACACTACATGTGAAGGATTATAAAACCAAAGCATATTTTCAAACTTATATATGTTGTAGTTCAATTTTATCCGTGGTTAAATTTTGATTTTCCTTTGTTTTATATTCATTATGAAATCATATATTAGCATAGAAAAGAACAATGGAAAATCAAAATTGAACCAAGGATAAAATTGAACTACAACATATAGAAACTTGATTTATGTAAATGTTAATAATTAACATAATTATGCTATATTTAGTTATATTTACATGTAAAACAAGAAAAAACAAACGATTAAAGACCGATGTTTCAGAGTCATCATGACATTATTGTCAAGGTATTAAACTACAATATGGAAAAATAAATTAGCATAATGAAGAGTGCAAAGTTACACATCCCCAAATACTTTGGCACAAATCAAACATTTACATGTAATTTGTTTATATTTGTATATTTCTCAGAAATGGAAAAATGGCTTGTGTAGTGGATCAGACAGAATTTCTTCCAAATGAAGTAAGTCAATCATTGAAGTACAGTGTACACCTAAATCCCATCTTAACCTTTCAAGTGACTGAACAGCAGTCACATTAATTAGTTAGAACTTAATTCAGTAGTGTAATTTGAAGTTTGATTAGCCTGCGAGCAAGCTCTCGGGCTCAGGTTCGGGGTTTGAGGGAGCGGAGAGCGAGAGCTTGCAACGATATCTAAGAAATTTGAATGCCGCCCCCAATACTTCCCGTGGCTCCCCGCTGTCCGAGCTGTCAGAATTTGGCCAATCAGCGCAAACTGGAAACGAGCGTTAATGTCAACAAACATGTAACAGTCCACGTGAAAAAAAAAACCGAACTTGCTCGCTTATGGCAAATATAGATCTGTGTAGGGAGAAAACCGAAAGCAGAAGATCCAAACGATTTAATATTGTAGATATTGTAAGGCTTCGTTAAAACTTCGCTACGGGGATTCTTAAGGTGTTTCTCTTTATTTTGAATGCGTGTTAATAATTTTGTGAATCGGGAGATGTTTTTTTTATTGAAAAGGTTTCAAATTACTTTCAAACATATGCAAATTGCGTGGTGAACAAAAATAAATAAACTAAAACACTAGAGCTCTTTCGATAGCTGTTCAAATGGCTGGAAATCTTTTATCTAAGCGGGTACTAACATTCGCCGTTCGAAAGGGTGAAGATTTTTTTAAAACAGCTAACAGCTGCCGTTTGACATTTGAATATTTTTTCCCGTTAACTTTCAGCATGAGAGGTCACAAATGCTGGTTGATAATTTTCTCGGCTGACCCAAACAAAAGCTGAAACTTCGCCGATCTTAATTCTTTATTAGATACATTGGCAACAGAAGCCGCAGACATTCCAATACTTCTGGCTTCTGCTACCTGGTCGTCGATGATGTGTTGTAACAGACAGACAACCAACACTATTTGATGCTGCCTCCTTTCAATTTGCAGCCGCGGCAGCAAACAGTTGAAATATAACGCTTTTGCCATAGCCCGTCAGCAAAACAGTGAGGACATCACCTCCTTTAAGTAGTGCTTCAACTGCTTGACGTTGCCCGGGTTTCAATTCTGAAGGAAACTTCACATATTTTGAAAAATTCTCGCATGCTTTATGAATACAATCTCCTCCGCTCTCTGTGATTTTGTTTTCTTGATCACGCACGACGCGCGAAGAATGATGACGTCATTATCCAATTAAATCTCAACCAATCAGCATTTTCCACTAGCTTTTACAGGTTAGACATTCAAATTTCTGAGACATCGTTGCAAGCTCTCGCTCCTTTCCCTCCCCCACCCCCTCCCCCCCCCAAAAAAAACTCCAAACCCCGAACCCGAGAGCTTGCTCGCAGGCTAAAGTTTGATATAATAGTTGCTTTCAAAATGTAGAAGATGCTTGTTGACATTTATCGAGTTTCAATCATTTAATAAATAATTACATTGTCAACTGTCTGCCTAAAATCAGGAATCTGGAATCCTGGAATCTGCTTGACTCTGGATTCTGCAGGAATCAAATTAAGAGTTCCTGAAAAGAAGTCTTTAGACCAACCTCGCTTTGCGCTAGGGTCTCTCTTCTTCCCTCCCCCAAGAGGGAGAGAGAGGGAGACCCTGGTTGGGGCTGGTCACGTGTCAAGTCAACATTTTTAAACCCAAGGGAGGGGTCATTTGTATTCAAGCCTTTTGTCACATTTCTATTGTCCATTTCAAAGCAAGGCTAGCTCTTGCGCACATCTTGCGAGGTTGACAAAGCAGCTTTGGCAGCCATTATGCACAATGTTCTTTAGCAGTCTTCAGAAAGTGATGACATCAAAAAAACTAAATTTGTGAAATTATGGGATTTGATTAGATATTCGGAAAGAGCATGACGTAAAATGCCCGCTTGCCAAAAATCGGAGGTGAGATATTGGCACCGTTATGCTCTGATGACTCCATACAAATCCTTTTAATTTTGGCCTCAGTTCATTACGTCATGAACTGAGGCCAAAATGAGAAGGATTTGTAGAGTCATGGAGTCATCAGAGCATAACCGTGCCAATATCAGCGGCTCTTTGGGGGTCAGTCACGTTTTGAGTGGTTAAGGTGACCCCGAATGGAGGTTAAAACCGGGCTTTGGGACCCAGAAAAAGTGTCCCTTTCCCCTGAATAGAGGTGTCCCTTCAATAGAGGTAACAGATACAAAGATTATATGAACATTTTTCCGGGACCAAATTTTGTGTCCCCTGAATAGAGGTGTCCCAAAGGAGAGGTTCCACTGCATGAAAACATAATAATTATTGTGCAGTTTCATATGTTAGTTTTCCTGTAATAAAATAAGGCCAGCCCTTAATTGTCACAGCCTTTTCTCAAAAAGATTCTTTCCCTTGATTCAATTTTTACATGTAGGCTTTTCCAGATAACTTCATGCGTCGTGAAGTGCAAGCCTTTGTTGTTCATTGCACATTCAAGGATGATGGATGCAGGTGGAGAGGAGAAGTCAGACACTTAGAGGTAAAAAAAAAAATAAACTTTGATGAAATCAAGTAGGCTCCCTGGCTATAGGTCTGCGTACATGCATTTTTTTATAAGGCAAACTAGTCCATGATGAAAAGGTCAGCATTCTGTTTGATTCCCTTAGCGGTCCGAATTTTGTGATTTGCGGACCATATTAAGATGGACTGCTCACGAACTCATTTGATTTTCGTCAAATTCCTTTATTATTATTAAGTAGAAACATTCTCCTTACACAGTGACTGTATATCTGGTGGACAATTTCAGTTAAGCTTCCTCACAAAGTGGCCAGAAAAATTCAAGTGTATTCAACTTTGGCACATGCATTTGCTCTGCATTTTCTGAAAACAGATATATTAAAATAATTATGTCAAAAAAAAAATTTCAAAAGCCAACAACAACAACAACAACAATTTATTTCAGTATTCCCATATAAATACATGGTATTACCTAATAAAATTACAATAGAAATAAAAAGAGAAATAAATAAATGTGTGTATGTATTACATCAAATTACAAAAGATTTTCTTAATTCCATACATAAATGAACATAAGCGGACGTAAGTCGGCATATAAAAGGGTCAACATTATTAAAGAGAAACATGATTTTTGAATTATTATCTAAGTTATTAAAATTGGGATATCTCTTCTTTATATCGTCAAAAAACTTGGAACGTAGATTATTGTAAAGTGGACAAGAAAGTATAAAGTGTAATTCATGTTCAACTTCATTTAATTGACAGAAAGGACAAATTCTGAGATTTTCTGGCGTTTTAGGAATTGTATGTCTGCCAGTCTCGATCAATAATTGGTGATTTCCAAGTCGGAATTTATTCAAGGTCTTTTTATGGATGGGAATATTGATTGTCTTCAAGAAATCAGCTTTGTGGCAATCTGTTCTGAATTGCGAGTAAAACTTAAGCTTTTTGTTACATTTAATCAAATTTAATTGATGTTCGGAAATTTTCTTGCTTAAAGATGGACGTATTTGAGAAAGGAATGCAGAAGGGTCATTTTTGGTTAAATTTGCTGTATTTAAATTGTACGTTTCACATAGCTTGTTTACTTTTTGCGCAAGACAGACCTGATTTTTGATGGCAAGTTCTTTTGATATTGTGAAACATTGTCTAGCAATACTATCTTCTGGTTGATTTTCTAAGTGAATCCAAAATTTTAAGACATTTAAATCAATAAGTTCTTTTAGTGGTAATCGACCAAGTTCATTTCTACAGGCTACATTTGGGCATTGTTTGTTTACACCTAAAACTTGTTTGCAAAGAGAAACATGTGCTTTTTCAATAATATCTTTCTCCCACGAGTTATAGTCATC
Organism: Cladopsammia gracilis; assembly: GCA_022457155.1. Lineage (NCBI taxonomy): Eukaryota > Metazoa > Cnidaria > Anthozoa > Scleractinia > Dendrophylliidae > Cladopsammia > Cladopsammia gracilis. The sequence continues at coordinate 449,061 of JAJGOT010000176.1, forward strand.
TTTATCATAAATACTCCAAACCTCAGAGCCATACATGAGGATAGGGAGGTATAGAGAGTTAAATATTTTGTTTATAACATCAACTGGTAATTTTAAGAAATCAAGATATCGACGAGTTGCAAAGAATGATCTTCTAGTTTTCTCTTTTAAGATCGATTTGTTCTCTTTAAAGCTGCCATTTGTTGAGAACCTGACCCCGAGATATGTGTAACTATTGGTAATTTCAATGTTTTCTCCGTTAATAAAGAAATTGTGCTTTAAAAGGGTAGATTTTCTATGTTTCTTTTCAAATATAATGGTTTTTGTTTTCTTGGTATTAATGTTCATTCTCCAATTGCTGCAAAATTGGGAGAGCGTGGACAGTGCATTTTGTAACCCATCGGCCAAGTGAGAAATAAGTATCAAGTCATCAGCATATAATAGGCAATTTAGAGATGAACCATTTGGTAGTAATATTGGGTCCGTGTCTTGTTTATCAAGCAGGAAAGGGATTTCATTTAGATAGAGATTAAAAAGCATTGGAGAAAGGATGCATCCTTGTCTGACACCATTTCCGTAATCAAAAAATTTACCTCTTTGAAAACCATGTTTAATGGAACATTTTGTTTTGGAGTAGAGAGATTTAATCAGGTCATAAAATTTTCCTCCAATTTTGTATCGGAGTAATTTGCAAAGTAGACCTTCATGCCATACTGAATCAAAGGCCTTTTTAAAATCTATGAAACAGGTGTAAAGTTTGCCTTTGGTTGTGTGGGTGACATATTTATCAATTAGAGTTCTTAGAGCGAAGATATGGTCAGTTGTGCGATGATTTGCCATGAAGCCAATTTGAGCTTTGTGTAAGATATTTTGGTCTTCTACAAAATTTTTTAGTCTGTTATTGAGGACGGCACAGAAAAGCTTACCTAGGCAACTATTTATGCATATGCCCCGGTAATTTCCTGGGTCTTGTTTGTCCCCCGATTTAAATATGGCAGTTATTACTCCCTCGCACCAACTTTGTGGAAAAAATCCATTGGCGAGGATATGGTTAAATAGTTTGCAGATTGCAGACTTTAAGTGAGTAGAGCCAAATTAAAAATAAAAACTTTATTGAACTAGCTTGTTCGGTCAGTATTGGGAAATACAGGTCTCCTTCTTTTTCTGCAAGATTATGAAAAAGAACCTGTTGACCAATATTTCCCCAATATGGACCTGACCAAGCTAGTTCAATAGCATTTACAATGCGTGGCATATATACATTAACTTGAACAATATTCTCCTTTGGGACTAATCTTTTGGAACTGTTTAAGTTTCTATTTGTTGAAAGGAATGTTCACAGTGCGACCACATGAACCGAGGCCACCCAGACAAATTTTTTAAAACAAATTTTGAAATTAGCCAATCACATGTCAAGATCTAGACAATCAAATAGTTTTTTTTTTTTGTATTTTATTTATTTTTGTCTATATTACATTTGTAAGAAAACTAACATTTAAACACATTTACACAATCTAAGTACATGAAGGAGAAAGAAACTAAAAACACAAAAATGACAAATGTACGAAAAAACTGCTTAAAGTAGTATAATTTATAATTAAAGCGGCTTGAGTTGAGATAAGAAATGATATATTTGGTGACAAAAATCTAAGAAGAAATCAAATAGTGCATAATTTAACTTGACCAGTTGTTTGGTACCACCAAGCGAAAACTTCAGACTTCTGAACTGCGCGCTGTGTCGAGAATCTTCGATGACCAAAGGCTAAAAATGAATTGCCACGTTTGGATAAATCAATCCGGAAGGTATTTTGTTAACGGCGCCGAAACTCACAAATTCTATGCGAGGAAGTTTTGAATTTATATCACATTCGCACTTCTCAGCGAGAAATCATGAGCTCGTGAGCTGAAACCCGCAAATCTCTCAGGCGTGTTGGAAAGCAAACATGATCATGATCATGATCATGTTCATCCTACTGATGAACAGTTACGACACAGAGATATATATATATATTTTTAGCAACTACTGTGATTTGCAGTCTGTCCATTTGAATTGCCTTTTTATTAATTCTTCGAGTTCTGATTGTTGAAACAAAAAAATCAACAAAGAAGCAAATTGTTTTCTATGTAATAACAGACATGTATAAATATGTGACAAAAGCGGGCAAAGTTGGCGGCGAATAAATTAGATGCATCACAGTCGCACAGGTGACAGGAGGATAACACATTCCGACGTGCGATCAAAAAATAGAACTCTCAAAAGAAGAAAGTTTATATTTTCCTCCTTTCTTCAAATTAATAATTCATTGCAGTTTGCTCCCGATTTCTCAACTCAACGGCAAAAATTGTGTGGACAAAATAACACTATTTTCTGAGAAACAACTGCGAACTATCTGTACGGATCCACTTGTTTATCTAGTTGTTAGAGTTGTCAGTATAATTTGTTATCCGGCGACCATACACTGAAAGCGGGTATTTTACTTTTTATACAAAATGTTCACGTTACTTGATATAAAATCCCTTTGTTGTCTCTCTGTCCCCTACTATACATGTACAGGCCGGGTTGAAGCTTTGAAGTCCTAAACTATAAATTGTGATTTTCTCGAGACACAAGGTGCCAGGGGAGAGTGAAAAAAATAACAAATGAAAACTCTGAGATGTATGAAGAATCGCTCTCAAATTGAAATGGAACCGGAGAGAAAGTTAGAAATTACCGCTTGAACGAGTCTTCGAAAAATGAAAACAATCTTTGTTAACAGCCCTGTTTAGTAATCACCGAAACTGCGAATCGCTCTCGGCGCCCGGTTTGCATGAAATGAGCGGCCGTTACGTTTACTTTGGATTGTTCAAAATTTCTTTACTACTGGCTTTGATTCTGGCCAACCCAGACGTTGTCATAAAATTTTCCAGCTTGATTTATACTTGTAAACGTGACAATTTTTCATTGTTATCATTTGAGTAATGAAGAATTTATGGATATCAAAGGTTCGCAACACATCACAGCTCAGAATTTGAACTGAATTATCCGCTATTTCATTGTCTAGATCTTGACTTGTGATTGGCTAATTTCAATTTGTCTCAAAATTTGTCTGGTGGCCTCGGTTCGTGTGGTCGCACTGTAAATCTACAATTGTTTAAAAGGCCTTTCAATTGTAACCACTGAGAACTATGTATTGTTTTCTAGGTAAAATATATTGGTCTACTGATAAATAAATAATATAAACATGTTGCACAACCAGGGCATAAACCTAACAGTTGCATGTATTTTCCAGTCTTTTTCATGGTCTTGATGTAAATACTGAGGTATTTTAAGAAAATCCATGTGTGAAATTTCCTATTCGATTTTGGTGGTGTTTCTTTTTTATGGAATTTAGGCAAAGCATTAATTTTGAAAAATATTGTCATTTAAACCAATTCTCAACTATTTTGTACAGGGTACTTTTGTGCATAATGGTTGCATGCACATTTTGCCATTTCATCCTCAGTGTCATTCATTTTAAATTCAAAGTGAGTGCCCGACATTGCATGAAAAATATATACTGCCGGTAATTGTAATTTCTTTCATGATTATAACAGGGTCACACTAACAGCTGTGAGTTCCTTAAAGTCCACTGTGTATATCCAGAGTGTGACATGTTGGTGAAGAGAGCTGATCTTGATAAGCACTTGAATGAGTGCTTTTATGGACAAGAGGAATGCAGACTTTGTTATACTCCAGTACCCTTTAACATGATGAAGGTACAGTATAAAAATGTCATTTACTTAACTTTGTGGTTAACAAAATTAATGTCAGGATTATATTTTTATGGTTATTTCTAATAATTATAATTATATTTTTTTATAAATCAAAAAGGGCCTGCCAGTGTGCCTACCTCTAATTAAAGACCCAGTATTGGCCATTTGATGCTTCACCCACCTCAGAACAATAGAGACCTCGCTCCTGTGCAAACCAAAACGATAACAGAGGTGCATGAAGCATAATGGACAATACTGGGTCTTTAAGTGTATGTAAAAAGTGATTATATTACATGTATACACAAAATTATTGTGGTTAATAAAAGAAACGGTCAAGACCTGGTAGCCTCACTTCTTGTGTAAGGAAGGCAAGAGTGCCACACAGGTCCATTTAGGTTCCCTGAAGCCCTGCTTGAATGGTATCTGGTGATTATAGTTTTTGAAGCATTGCTGACAGAGATAAACCATTTCGCTAGATGCCTTATGGTGTGATAAAACAAGAAGCTAGGTCATGTAAAGGGTTTGCACTACTGGTCATCAACTCCATTAGTTGTCAAGGATATTCGAGTAGAAGGTCGTTAAGTTAGGTTATTTGACTTTTTTATGAAAGTTTAAATCAGTATTACAATGGCTATGACCGCTTAACATGAAAAAAAAACCTTTCAATTTGGTTTATTGTAGTTTCATCAAGGGAATGAATGCCCAGCTTATCCAGTTGTGTGTGACAAATGTAATAAATGTGGCATTCTTCGGGGAAAGGTGAGATAAATATTTACAGTTATCAATCTTACATCAGAACTTGAACTTGAACATCAGAAGTTGTCAAATTTAACTAGCCTAATTAAATTTTCACTACCCTGTCATATAGACAAATTCGGCTAACGCATTGTTGTACCCAATTCAAACCTTTTGGGAATAGGATCCTTTGTTCACAGTATTTCCATATAATTTCCCCTGTCAATGCTTCATTGATATGGAAATATGACGAACAAAGAGTTCTAATCCCAAAAGGTTTGAATTGGGTACAACAATGCGTTAGCCGAATTTGTCTATTGTTTTATCTATGTAACATTGCAATAATTCCATACAGTAACACCAATCAAAACATAAAAGCCATGTCAAAGATTTGTCTCATGGAAAAAAAAAGATTACTTCAGGTAATATAATTTATTTATAATTTTTTATTTTGTTTTCCCTTTTGCATTGTAACCGGTAATTTTCCGATCCAGTAAAAGTCCTTAAAGGAATATAAGCCTGCTGGATTATGTTCAGCTTTCAGTTGTTTTGGTGCAATACAGGTTATTACTTATGTCATACTTGTAGGAATTTACTAGACAGTACAGTAAAAACCCATGTATAAGAACCTAAAATTTAAGAACCTGTTAGGCTAAAATTTTCATTTCAAACCCCCTTTACATAAGAACCTTATTAAGCCTAAAATTTTTAATAGGTTCTTATTTCACAAAAATGAAGGCACAGATGAAAATACAGAAAAAAAAATTAGTCTAGGTTTAAGTCAGTAAGATTCAAAGAATGAACTAAAATGAAAACCATATCATGTCTGCACCACTACTGGATTACACAATGCAATTGTATTAAGAATACAGTTCCATGTGTCTCTCTCATTTTCGAAGTCACAGTTTTTGAAGCACATTGAAACTTCCTTGCATCTATGTCATGCATCAATGGCTTTCCATATCACATATGCCCTGTAGTAGGCCCCATCAAATTAAGAACCTATTTAAGAACCTAAGTAGCCTAAAATCCCACTAAATACCATTTCTATAAGAACCTATTTAGGCTAAGTTGGAAAAATCTAGGTTCTTATACGTGGGTTTTTACTGTATAATACTTTTTCCTGGGAAGATGCATGACCTGAATTACCTGTTTGCAAACGATAGTGAACATTTTCCACGGCAGCAAGTTGTGGAAAAGATGACTTTGCTGAATTGTGGCTAGGAGCTTTCTTTATTATCTTATAATAGTAAGAAAAAATCTCCAAAAGTGATGAACACAAAGGAATATGAACTAAAAAGACAAAATAACGACTAAAAAACTCAAAATTGCACCAGAATGGAAACTTTGATTTCTTGACCGCTTGTCACGAAATCAAAATTTGATGAACTGTAATCCACTTTGTGATTCTGCACTTTTTCTCCAAATAACTGCTTCTGTTTTGTTCTTAATCGTATCAATAACAAAATTCTCGATTGTGATTGGTCATCCACGCGCCTATTTCTTAAGTAATTGGCGCGCGGTCACGTGGGTGTCCAATTACAGCTATCCAATTACAACTTTTTGTAATTGGATGGCTGTAATTGGACACCTATGTTGCGCGCGCGTCAATCAGGTGCACTTAAATGTTTTTTTTTCCGTGGCTGTTTCCTCCTGCTTTCAAACTGATAGAAAATAACCTTGACGTTTTGAGTACAAAAAACTCCACATAAACTTTTTAATCTGGAATTTTGTTATTGATTCGATTAATTAGTAATTGAACTTTGTGTCGTACAATTCAGGGGTAATCGTGCTCGTAATTTTAAGGTTACAGTGTACCTTCGGGGGTGTCTCCAGCATAACAGCTCTAGCGTCTTAAGATTACATTTAATATACCTAAACCCAGATATCAAATTAAAGCTTATAGAGCTGGCTATCTAAATATGGAAATCATTTGGTAATAAAATGAATTGTCGAATTTTTTACGACGTCCAAATTCGAACGTCCGAATCAGCTTTAAAACGCTATAACTCAAAGCGATTATTATATTTTGCTAATTTGATTTGTTCTCGGGTTTCCGGACATGAAGCGCTAAAAAAACGTGTCGGCGATTTTCCATATTCAATTCCAGTGAAAAGTTACAGAATATTTTCGAAAAGGGGAGAAAAAAAATTGGAATGATCGCACGGAAATGCCTCTTGACGAAAAAGTTTTCAGAATTAAGAAATTCGCCGACACGTTTTTGTTGATTATATGATAGCCTAGCTTCTGTCCAAATTTCAGGAAAATCGAACAAATTCCCTTTGAGTTGTAGCTCTTTAAAGTGTCCCCAACAAGCGAAAAATTAACTTTGAGAAAACGGCGCTTAAAAAAACATGTCGCTTAATAAACAAACTCCGCCCACAAAAGTTACACCGTCATTTCTCCGTCAATTTTCACTATTTTTCGATACTTTTTCTTTTGGATGAAAGTTCATTCTGTAAACTTTATTTTAACGCCCAAAAAAAATTTTCAATAAATTTTCGATCTGAAGGTACACTGTAACCTTAAATCGTCCTCGAGCTACGCGCTCGGCCGATTTGAAATTACTCGCCCGATTACTCCCTTAATTGTACTCCACTCAGTCCAATTACTATTACAAAGAACCTGTTTATCCAATTTAGTTGTATATAATTTGGTGGCATTTTGCGTTAAAACATAGAAATTAAGCCAAATGTCGTTATTTCAGCGGGTCCGTGTCCCTTACCTTCTGAGCTGTGAGCTGAAGGGGACCAGTTTCATAGACCGAGTATAGGATTGGGCTGGTTACTTATTAGGACTCTATCGCATGACATTTGCTTTTTAACTTGACGATGCTATCATGAAGACAACGAAACGCCGTTATCTTCTTTTATTGATAATAATTGATTTTGAAATGACACTTAAATAAGAACGTTGGTTGATCAAATGAAATTATGATTGGGCATAACTGTCTTAGCCAAACATTTCTTAGTAATAGTTCTTACTATGGGACATCAATCTCGTTTGGCAAATACGTTGATCGGTAAAAAAGGGCCATGAGGTTTTAGGTTAGATAAGCTTGTATTTCCAGTTAATTCAGATCTAGATGGTCAGATTATTAAAAAAGAAGTGATTTCTTTAATGTAAGTTGTGTGAAATCCCGACCATTGTAATGGAAACAAGGAGCCCGACGGGCTTCGAAACTGGCTCGCTTGGTCCCAGTTTCCACCCGGTTTTCATTTTAGAGTTTTATATTAGCCATTCACAATATACAATCTAGTATCTATCAATATGCACAGTCCAGTCCACATTTACATTTACATTCCACAGCCCGCTTCAAGCACTCCTTAGGGACGGACTATTTTATTGTTAAGAGGGGGGAGGGGAAGGGGGGGGGGGGGTTGGTCAATTACTAAAAAAAAAAAAATCCTGCACAGCAAAAGTAAAGAAAAAAAATAATGCACAGCGAGCGAAAGGAAAAAAAGGTATGGAACAATCCCGAAAAAAATTCTTGCACAACATGCGAGACGGAAAAAAAATTCACGATCAGAAAAATTGCCCAACACCGCCACCTCCCTCACCCCTCACAAAAATAACATCGTCCACCTTTAGTAGGCTACAATTTCAGGTCTATATTTTTTTCTCTGATCGACTCGGTACTGTTAGAAAAAAACATAAGTTTAGAACTTTGTACCTTTTTTTCGCTTTAAAATCCTTGAAACCACCTTCTACAAGAAATCAGGAATGTTAAACACAGGCATTTTGGAGAATCGGTGATGGGGTTTCGAATAAATTAACAATATCAACATGATCGATCAAATAGCGTGACATAAATACGAGATGTGTGGAATTTGAACGTGACTCCACGGAGTAATGCTTGAGAATTGTTTACTCAGCAGTTCTGTGACCTGTCGAGACGTGTTTTATTCAACGATTTATTCGATCTAAACTCAACTGTTTGACAATTGATTTGGTTAGAAAAATTCAACTCGCTTTCCTTTTACCAGAAATAGATCGCATCCGAAAATCACAGAGATTTAATTTTCAACAATTCCGTCGAAATTAGAACGGTAAATATTTGAACTATAGTTGCCGACATCACTGATTACGCCATTTCTGAAAACCGGAAGTAAACTAGGTACGGTGTTGGCCGCAGCAAAAGCGATTCCCGGGGCAGGTGACCCGACAGGCCAAAAAAAAAAGAGGGTATTTGACGAGCCAGTTAATATTTCGTGCTTAAAGTTTAGTTCATTGTCTATATCCCGTATCTGTTTTAATTCCGGATAAAGTTGTTGACCCGTTCACTGTACGTAGTACACTTTAATGCAATTACCATTTTATTTTTGCATTTTCTAGTTGGCAGATCATCAGAACCCTATAATGGGAGACTGTCAAGGAGTTCAGGGTCCATGTCCATTCGCCCAGATTGGCTGTTCCAAGAAAGAGGTGAGACTTGCAGGGAGCATTTTTTTTCTTGTTTTTCTGGAAAACAAGTGAACAAAACGTGGACAATAAAAGAATGATTAGAATTTAATGAAATGAGAATATCGAACATTTCGGAAGTGAAGAGAAAGGTGGCTTAAGAGAAAGGGTATTTCACAGAGGCGGTATGCACGTCTGGGAACGCCTCACAGGATTGGCTGAGAAAACAATAGAACAAACAACAGAACAATAGACCCTAGCCCTGGAAACAATAGAACAAACAACAAAACAATGGACCCTATCCCTGAAAACAATAGAACAAACAACAGAACAATGGACCCTAGCCCTGAAAACAATACATGTGCGTGATAACCAGGTCCAATGAAATTAGAGGTTCTGAAGAGGTGCATGGTATCTGATTTCACTTATATACCACCTAGCCTGTGAACAGGCTTCTTTCATGGGGTATTGGGTTAAAAGGAAATCAACAAGCAGACGAATCGAGTGCGGTCAGCGAAGGGAAAGTTGGTGAAGGAGAAGGGGGCGCCTGTTCACAGGCTTATGACACCTAAAATGTAGTATTCTTCACTTGCTCGGGACAAGATGATTTGTATTTCCTGGCAATTCTTACATCTTTGTTTGCCATGTTGGTGTTTCCCAGCCAAAAACTGGAATGCGCTGGGATGAATTAGTGAATGAATGATCATTCTAGAATTGTATAGTATGCGTTCGTCATGTCGGTGGCCCGCTTTGGAACACGATGTGGTATTTCATTTTTTTTTAACACACCGTTGTATTACCCCCATTTAAATGTATTCATAACATACTTTGACAGGTCCTCGACCAAAGGGAAAAGAAGGCACATCTCGAACAAGAAAATGCTTACCACAGCATTCTAATTCTTCAGTTGACTCTTCGTTGTAATCAGGAACATAGCCAACGCATAACCTCTTTAGAGAGGAAGCTGGCTTCAGCGAATATATCGGGTGGAGCATCATCTGGCCAACGTCTTCCCGACTCTGGAAGTAGCTTACCAAATGTCGACATTACCAGAAGAGTGACCAACCTGGAAAACAAAACAGCTGACCACGAAGTGCTGTTGGTAGAAAATAACCGCACAGCATTGGAGACTAGTCGAGAAGTGGGTAATCTTAAAAGACAAGTAGAGGGTATCCAGGAGGCTTCAAGAAGGACAGAAAGACGCATGGAGTCCATTGAACACACGCTGGCTCTGAGAAGTGTTACCTTGGATGACTTAGAGGAGTACGTCAGGCAACAAGAGTTTTCAAGCTATGATGGCCAGCTGCTGTGGAAGATAACTGAATTTTCACGAAGACGAAATCAAGCAGTCAATGGTGAGCAAGTGTCCTTCTACAGTCCGTGTTTCTACACCAGTCGGTACGGATACAAGATGTGCGCGCGCATTTATCTAAACGGTGAAGGCATGGGCAGGGGGACACACATCTCAGTGTTCTTTGTTGTCATGGGTGGTGAATACGACGCGTTACTTCGCTGGCCATTCAGACAGAAAGTCACCTTTATGTTAATGGATCAAGATAATGTGGAACACGTGATCGACGCCGTCCGACCTGATCCATGCAGCTCATCCTTTCAGAGACCAAGAAGAGAGACAAACGTTGCAAGAGGGTGCCCCATGTTCTTCCCCCTAACCGAACTAAATAACCACGCTTATGTTCGGGGAGACACCATGTTCCTGAAGATCATTGTAGATACTTCGGATCTATGAAGTAATGCACTTGTCATCGGCCTTCTCGTGGGTTGATCCCCAGTACACCCCCGGGAATTTGTTTTTAAGGCCAAACAAATCAAAACTGAGCATCCCTACAAATCTTTACTAGACTGCTAACAGACCCTCTCTGGATAGTCGAGTGGGCGAGCATCAAGCGATCGGTGATAGGCCTAGCGAGCGAAAGTAATGCGAGCTGAGGGGCGCTGGGGCAGTTTCCCCACTGCTCGTTCGCTCGCTGCAGTCTCGCCTCCACCGCAGTCAAACGTCCGAGGCATTTTTCGTTTTATTTAGTGGGATTTAATTTAATATTTAATGGAAATATGAGCAAGGCTGTATAAAACAATTTAGTCGACGTTACCATCTTTTAATTTTTCTCAAAATGATAAGCTTTTTTCCGTTACAAACTGATCAAAACTCTTTGCTCCTGATCAAAATTGTGTTGGCAAATGGCGCCGACAATTCTGCAGTTCATAGTTTTTAAACGCTTAGACCTTTTTTGGTAAACTTTCAAAACGTTTGGTTAAATGACAGTGTATTGGCAATATATTAAACTTTAAACAGTGAAAATGACAACCTTAACTTTTAAGTACTTTGCTTAACTTTTGCAAATTTCTCTCGTTTGACCGCGGTTAAAGTCTCGCCGAGCCTATTTTCGTGATTAGCGCACCCACTCGACTAACTGAATAGAGACAGGTAGCAGTCTTAATCTTAACAGTTGTAAGTTGCTGCTCTTCAAAGTTGTCAGCGATTACTGCTTTTATTTGAAATCTTTTGAAGTCCAAAGCCAAGGGCATTGTTTTCCAAAATAGAACTTGAGAGCGAATATATTTAGCACTGGTTCAGCACGCCTTTGCATCGAAATGAAAGGAGTTTCGAAGCCACGTGAGATGGAAATACCGCTGACCGAGTTCGAGCAAATCCCATGGGTACGTCCCTGGGTTTTTTAGCGTGGGTTACTAAAGACCAACAATATACCTCTTTAGCTTGTATGTTTTGTTTTCCTAATGTAGGACATGTGATGTTCTCAAGGGAATTTTTCCTTTGTTTTTTTCATAAATTATGCATACATGTGCACGTGAAGAAAACAAATTTTAAGTAATGCTCCACATAAGAACTACCGTAAACTTCATTGTTCTGCGGTATTGGCTCCTTCATACATAGAATATCTTTGATTTCAAGAATAGAGAAGGGGCTGTTGGTTCATAATTATATTTCATTATAAAAATAAAGAAAATCCATTTGCGTCAAATAAATTTTAGGAAATGTTCGTGCTTAACCAATCAGAATAGCAGAAGGCAATAGCTAATAATTTTGCTTATTTGATGAAGTTCCTCAAATACAATATCTTTTAAAAACTGCAAGCTGTGCGATTGGGTTTACTTGAAACCGTGCGAAACTTGAAACCGTGCGAAAACTGTGCGATTGGGTTTACTTGAAACCTTAAAAAAATAGACAAAATACACCTTAAACCTTAACTTTTCAGCAGTTTTTTAGTCTAGGCCAATGAGATGACTAGTTGTAACAATGAAAAAAGTTGACATTCCATCGTGCATTGCCGTTCAGCACTTTCCTTCTTATGCGGATCATTACTTAAAAGAAACAGTTCTCTAGGGTAACATCACATGATCTACATTGGGAAAACAAAACATACAAGCTGAAGAGGTCCCCTGATCCGTGGAGATTGCAGACTGTCTGTACTGGGGGTGGCCGGAGGTCCACTCCCGGGAAAGCCAATGATGAGTGCAAAGGTTTCGTTTTCTTTCTGGCAATAGTTTTTAATCTTACATTAGGACGTACTACAGGGCACAGAGGAGTCAAATTGACTGGGGCAGCAAGTGTCAACAGTCGTTGTATCAATGGAGACGGTATGGACCGAGGAACACATATCTCCGTATTCTTTGTAATCGTGTACCGCGTTCAAATTACTTAGCTTCTATAGTATTCAGTCGGTCGTGAAAGCTACTTTTTGTAGAATTAATGGACAAAATTGGGGAAAGGAAAATAGTTACCGTAAAGTTCCGAAAATAACAACCCCATAAATGTAGCGACCCTCCGAAAATAGCGATAAAATTTGACGGATGTTAGTAATTCCCGAAAGTAGCGACCGCCCAAATGTAATGAGCCCCCGATAGTAACGACCCCGTAGGTAAATTGAAGCTCTGCAAGAAACAAAAGCGGAAACCTGTGGAAAGATCGCAGGAGCGCTTCCAACGGTTCACACGTACGACTCGCGATACAAAGAATCCTTAAAGAACCCTTTACAGATCAGATGTCTTTTATAGCGTAAATAATAGAGTAGTTTTAAAAGACTGCAAAGGACAGAAATTCTGATCTGTTAATGTTTTCGCATCTGTCTCGATTTCGCAAAGATGAAACAATCCATGGTACACGTTTTTGCCACCTGAAAGTAACGACCCTCAGAAATTGACGATTCCCCGAAAAAAGCGATAGTAAAACAAGCTGCTTTGTCCGAAAGAAACGGGTACAGTATTGTAGTTGAAAAAAGTAAAACCGAGTTCGTTGGGCGACGAGAAAGAAAAAATCGGGAAATATCTGTTACAGGGGGTGTTATATACTTTGCATTCTTTATTTTTTGTGCAGCCTTTTTCGCAATTTTATTGAAAAAGTGTGGAGAGAAAGGAACTCGGAAAAAATTTTTCCGAGATCCGGATGGGATTCGAACCCACGACCGGATGCTCTAACCACTGATCAACTGAGAACTCAAGTGGTAAGTAATGGTCAATAGGCCATTTCCGAGTTGCCTTTAGCCTCTCTATCAAAGCGAGGCTAGGTGCGAAAATGAGTTTCATTCACATGCAAATCAGTTTTATTTGCATGTGAATGAAAACTGATCTTCATATGAAAGGTTTCGCACCTAGCCTCGCTTTGATAGAGAGGCTAAAGGCAACTCGGAAATGGCCTATTGTGGGCTGACACATGGAGAAATAATTATTGCGGAATAGGATAAAGTTTAGTTAAATAAATATTACATTACATGGTTTGGTGTATAGTGTTATTTATAAATGAATGATCTAGATGTTTATCCATGTTCAGGAATTTAATTTGTCCACCACGTTCTTGGTGTAACGTGTTGTTTTCATGGAGTTGTTGCTGGGGGATATTTTATTTATAGTTAGCATTTTTTTTGCATGCATGTTTGAACTGCTAACACTCTGAGGATTGGACACTGAGTTAACCAAATTGACACTAAAGTGCAGAAATGACCATCGCAGTTGTTTTGCTATTTAAAAAAATGCAAACAAGCCAGAAAAAAATTAGGCCTTCATTCATATACAATCATTTGTCGAAGTGACAGTATTGTCTGCGCGTACTAATTAAGACCTGGAAAAAGAGTGCACCGTTCTTTGAGAAGATCCCCTTTCTTAGCAGATCGTAGGAAGTGTTATTTCATTTATAATTAATATTCCCAGCAATGAGATTGATAAATAGACGAAAAAAGAAAGAAAAGGAAAATAGTCATTACAGACTGAACAAAATAATGACTGCAGCTGTTCTGGTGTAGCCATTGACAAATATTATTATGATTTTTCAAACTTAAATAGACCATCCTCCAGTAGAACATTACATTGCCAGATTATGATTAGAAGAGCAAGATAAAAATGTTGGGAAGTCATCCATTGAAACAATGGATGACATGCAGGTTGACTTCAAAGCAATTCCCTCTGATGTTATGTGGCAGTGAAATTTAACAGTGAAGTCAAACAGTGGAAGTTTAAAGTGAACGTCCATGATGTCCTGGAGACACTGATACGTAAGAAGCCGTCGGGATGGGAGAGGCAAGGAGCTTGTCCTAAAATTTTGACAGGTAAATCCAATGGGCGTGTAAATCTGTCCATGCGTTTTCCTTCAAAAATTATCCTCTTAAGCTCTCTTATACCAGCACATTTTCAATGCATTTCAAAGTCTTGCCCTGCTTGGTCGATGCATCCGGCGCATAAAACATAGGGTCCTGCTCCAATTCAACTCTCTCCTGGTTTCCATGATTTTAAAAAAGCTTGTCCTTTTCAATAAAAACAGCCTCACAACGTATAAATAGTCTCGAGAGGAACAAAAGGCCTAGAAACCTCCAACGCTCCGATACTCGAAGGCAATTTTATTGCATATTTTTCAGGATCGATGTTAACTCCGATGTGAACCCATAAACCTTTTACTAATGGTCATTGTTGCAAAGAATATCATTATTTTGTATCAAAAAAAAATCTGCCAAAATTTAGTGTGGTACCGATCACGTGGCTAAGCAACACCATGGATTCGAAAAAGAAATATTTGACTTGTCTCTCTGTAGTAGCTGTTTCTGCTGCTCTGCATTGCGGTAAGTAAGAGGCCCTGCCAGGGTAAATTCCGACAGGCGACATGACCCAAAAAGTAGCGACAGCACGTAAAATGTCTAAAATGAAATTGCGACAAAAGACAATCTTTCTCGGCACAATTACGACAGCGACATCAAAGCCGAGAATTAGCGACAAAGAACGGTTGAAGACCTTGAGCATCGTGTTGTACATCATTTGCGCAACTCCACAACTCCGGAACGTGGTCGTCAGTCAAGCGAACGATAACTGAGCTATTGTAGAACTATAGGCGTTTCTTTATAACCGTACCATTATCCACCTTTTCAAAAATTCCGACAAACTATGTTCGTTCAATTTCCGACAGCGACGTGCAGCATTGATAAAACACCAAAATGAGATATTTTAAAATTCAGACAAGCGACTCGGGACCCCACTAGCAGGGCCACAAGTATTAAAGCTAATTAAGAGGGTCTCAAGGGGTGGTGGCTTTTACGGTTAACGATTAAACTTTGGCCTTTTTACGGCTAACAGGGGCTTATTACCCTAACGATTAATTTCATCCCGTCACGGTTGAGCCGTTTTACGGCTAACGGTTAACCCCATTGAGACCCTCAGTTAATAGGCCATTTCCGAGTTGCCTTTAGCCTCTCCATCAAAGCGAGGCTAGGTGCGAAACCTTTCATATGAAAATGAGTTTTCATTCACATGCAAATAAGTTTTATTTGCATGTGAATGAAAACTCATTTTCATATGAAAGGTTTCGCACCCAGCCTCGCTTTGATAGAGAGGCTAAAGGCAACTCGGAAATAGCCTATTGCATGTCTTGTGTTTTCTTCAGTCATTGAGAGAAACTGTTAAAAATAAATGTTTTTACAGAGTTGTAAGGGTTATTTTTAGGCAACGAGGGGATACGCGGGCGAATAAATCACGTATCCACGAGGTGCCTAAAAATAACCGGCTTATATTCCACATGGGCGAGGTTGACTGCCCAATGACAAACAAACGCTTTTGTGCAATGCATATATCGGAAGGCCTTTGTATGTGTGGAGAACAATAGAATAAAAATGCTGAACGTACGCACTGGGATTTCGACGTGGTAAATTCGTACAGAACAAACATGTTTTGCGTCGTGTCTGAGCTTTATTTACTCCAAGATCAGAAGATATGAGTGACTCAGCAGACGACTTGTTTCTTACTCGGAACAGTTTCAGCTGTTCGTTAAATGTAAGCAGTAAGCTAGACGAGGAGCTCGCGACTGAGCAACGTCGAGGTGCTTATGATAACTCGCAGTTTAGCGTTGCAGAAGTGACTGATGTGTTGTTCGAAGATGCCAAGCAATGTCAAGATATCGCAGCAGTAAGTAGAATCCAGTAATCCAGTATTTCGGAAGTTCATCGTCTGTGTTCAATTTAACAAATTGCTCGGTTGTGTTCAAAGACTCTTCAAAATGTAAGAATCCTTAAAGTTGGTGACAAATTTTTCTTGCTTTGCTGTTATTTTTGTTTGCAACTTTGGGTATTGAGAGGGGAATATGTCAGGGGAATATGTCGGGGGAATATGTTGAGGTGAATATATTCCATTGTTTTGCTATTGTTTCAGCCCCGCACTCCCCTGTAACAATCAAAAGCCGCCACCAGCTTTTCAGACAGTTGATAATTAGCGGGCATATTACTCAAGATAATCCCCTACGACAATAAAGGAAACCAAGCCATGTGGAATAAGTTAGCTTAGCTGTCCATACAGTCGACACGGATGCGCGCGTCAGTTCAGCTATGAACATCTCCGTTTTAAAAAGATTGAATGCGTTTCCATCAAAAATGGAACAAAAGTTCTGCGTCCACAGGATGGCGTTTTCGCTGTCCACACAAAATGCAAATACCGTGATAAGATCGAATTAATACAATCGCCGATTCTGTTATTTCCCTGGCTTCTGAGTCGCATTATTCGTCGCACTGTGCTCTACATGATCAACCGACTTTGTCTCATTTCATTGTGAAAAGTGACGTTTACTCGTCACTCGCTATCAGCCAATCAGTGCCCTTGTGTGATACACCATCTTGGATTCTCATTCTCATTCTCATTGATATCGATCACTGCTTTCAATGTAGGCCGGGTGGTACGAGTATGATGGCCTGTGGGAACAACGTCAAAGAGGATCAGGACTTCGGTACTGTGGAATCACGAAAAAGCCTGCTTCTCCGTTTCCATATTTCCTGTCGTATGCCCTTTATTTGCACCAGTTGCTGCGTAGGAATTAAAAGGGTGAGTGATGTATAAAGGAATAGCAAACTATAAATTACAAGGAGCCGCGTAAGTGGCCAAAATCATGAATAGCACTATTTATTATTTTTTTTTCGAAAAATAGCCTATTAGCTGAAATATTTTTATCACCAGAACCTTTAGCACTGTAAAAAAATTAAAAAAAAAATGTTTGCAGGAAGGTGCTCTTGGAAAAAAAATGATTGCAGAGGCGCGTAAATTAAAAAAAAAAATTGTTTGAAAATTGATGGGCTCCTGAATTGAAATTTCTCATTTTATTGAGTTATATCCAACCGTCACTTCTGAAGATGTATGTTGAAGCATACGAAACGTCAAGTCATTAGTCAAAGTTTTTTTACAACATGCGTTGTTTTGTCATGTTTATAACCGCAGTGTGTATTTTATTTCTCATCCCCCCTCCAGAAAAATAATGGTCCGCCCCTTATCAGACATATAATTTGAGCTGCAAGGATTTACGGGTTTGTGAGGCTCTTGTGATCGTTACTGTTGATTGGTTGATTCCTGTCAGAAGCTTATCACGTGTTAAGCTCCTAATCCGTTAAATATGATGAGACTGATGAGAGCGATGAGAGCTTGGCGATCGAACCGAGCGCGGTATGGGGAGGACCGTTCACTTTCTTGTGCCGCTTGCATCATGGGATATGGGACAGCCCCCAGTGTCTCTTCAGACAAATCTCTCGACTGTCAGTAAATAGCGTAGCTTTTTTGTATCAGACAAATCTGTATTTTTTTATTTGTTTTTTTTTTAGTTTTATTTAAACACAAGTTCATATTAGTCCTGTACGATGTTTGGGATTCGTTTGGTCATTTGTGGTGAGTTTGTGGTCACAGTCTTTGATTTGAATTTTGAGGTTTCCGAGTTGCGAGAGAACGAATCCTCTCAAGATGATATCCGTAGTAAGCTTAACTTAAATCTAGAAATCATACATAAGCTTAGCTTTAGTTGAAGTTTGTGATTGTTTAGTATCCACGCTTTATACGAAACAGCGACTAAAAGAAGCTAACAAGCTTTATCCCGACTAAGTTTTTTAAAAAGCTATATTAAAATGGAGGTGTTTATAACATGAATGGGTTTCGCGGGTCATGATCACCGAAGACGGAACTAATAATTGGTCTCGTCTGCTTTGGATCAGGGTGGATGGATTATATTGTTTAAAGAGATGGTGCTTAAGCACTGCTCTTGAACTAATTTCGTCAGTGTCGCAGTTCCATAACTATTTATTTTTAAAATAAATTCTGTCTTTCATTCATGACAGCCGCCCCACTAGCCGCCACTTCAAAGTCTTCGTGCTAAAATGGACGTCTATGAGAACCTTGTGTGTAATGATTGTGGGATGCCATTGAATGATGCTGTTTTGGCAGGCTGTGGTAGCTTTTTGTGCTGCTCTGCATTGTGGTAAGTAAGCTAATATTACAATGTCTTGTGTTTTGTTCAATTATTGACAGAATGAAACTGTTAAAAGTAAATGTTTGATATAAGCTTAAGCTTACAGTGTTAGCTCAACTGTCCAAATAGTTGCGTCGCTCACATTTTATCTAGTACTTACTGGTAGTAATCATAGATTATAGTGCGTCTCCTTATACCGTAGCACCTCGTCTTGACCTACGTTGTACCTCAGTTTCAGCCACTGTTGAAAGAGGCTATGTCATGAGATATGTCACGCAGGCAAAAACGTCGGGCCGACGTCAAACAAATTCACGCTATCGCCGTGGAATCGGACAAAATCTTTCAATTCTGCCATGCTGTGTACTCCGAAAGGTCTCAGATTTTTCCGACATAAATAGTATATTTGTCTTGATTTCATTTCGGTTTATATTTCTCCGATTCTGAAATGATACGCCTCAGTACTTCGTGTGATATCCGCAAGGATCTTACCGACTAAATAAATGTAGATATCTCAATGTCTGGAAGTTACATTCAGCATATGTTTAATCAAGATGGCGCAGATTTGGTACCGACATTCTTCTCGATTCGTTC
This sequence comes from Cladopsammia gracilis, assembly GCA_022457155.1. Taxonomy (NCBI): domain Eukaryota; kingdom Metazoa; phylum Cnidaria; class Anthozoa; order Scleractinia; family Dendrophylliidae; genus Cladopsammia; species Cladopsammia gracilis. The sequence goes on from JAJGOT010000176.1 coordinate 468,226, forward strand.
CGCCTAGCCGACGCGCTACACATGCTGGATACTATTGTGACTCAAGATGGCGCAGATTTGGTACCGACACTTTTCTCGATTCGTTCCGCCTAGCCGACAAAATTCCCGGCAGTACCAATCAATGAAAAGCAATACACGACTTTCATAATGGCGGACTGCTCGGGCGGAATGGTAACTACTGGCATCAGAGCGAGGCTAGTAGGGCCACTATGAATGGCGATCGTATGGTAAATACTTGCAAATGTGTGCCAAATCTTTATAATATGTAGCCTGTGTTTTGATTTATCGTTGAACACTACAAGTTGAAGCTTAGTAGAGTCGTTGTGTACAGTTGGAAGCAAAAGTTCCGAACCTCTCCTTGAAAGCGTAAACCACCGACCCTCCGTGAAAGTGTAGCAGGAACAAGCCGAATTATTTTTGAAGAAACTGAAACGGCAGAAGAGGTGAATGAATCGGAAAATTTTGTAAACGAAGGAGAAAGCACCCAGTGTGAAAACATGACAACTGACGCAGAGACCCAAACGGGGCCATCAGAAGACATCGAGACTGCCCTGAAACAACAAATTGCAGGCCTTAAATGTAACCTGGAAAAGGCCAATCGACGAATGGAATCTCTCGAAAATCAACTGTTCACTGTTGAAAAATTTCAAAACAATAATACCGCCATACATTTTTACACAGGATTTCCAAACTGGGATATTTTTATGGCGGTTTTTAGATTTTTAAATCCTGGTGAAATGGGTGAAAACATCACGTATTGGCTTTCTTCTAAACCAATTGTATCAGTAGATGTTTACGAGGAGGCAAGACTTAGCGAAAACAAAAAGGGCAGAAGTAGACTATTAAGGCCTATTGATGAATATTTTCTTGTGATGTGTAGATTGCGACAAGGCTTTCCTGAAGAGCACCTAGGCCACTTGTTTCAAATATCTACATCGACAGTAAGTCGAATTTTCATCAGCTGGATAAACTTTATGTACTTGAAACTAGGTCAGATAAACATTTGGCCAACAAAGAAGGCTATTAAGGAAACAATGCCTGAAGATTTCAAGCAGAAATATAGCTCGACCCGGGTTATTATAGATTGTACGGAGGTAAGATGCCAAATGCCCAGCAGTTTGCATTTAAATGGGGAGTTGTTCAGCAACTATAAACATCACACCACCTTGAAGGGATTAATTGGTATATCTCCAGGAGGAGCAATCACCTTTGTCAGCCAATTGTACACTGGCAGCATCTCTGACAGAGAGATAGTTGTCAGAAGTGGACTGTTGGATGTGCCTTATCAGGATGGAGACTCTGTCATGGCTGACAAAGGCTTTACCATAGAGGACCTGCTACCTTTAGGAGTATCTCTAAACATTCCTCCCTTTCTTGGCAGCTCTAATCAAATGCCAGCGCAAGATGTGATTCGCACCCAGGAGATTGCAAGCCTGCGAATACATGTTGAGCGCGCAATCAACAAAATAAAAAACTTTAGCATTTGGGATGGAGTAGTGCCCCTTCACCAATTTGGAGTTGTCAATCAAATGTGGACAGTTTGTGCAATTTTATGCAATGCTCAATCAAATATTATATCTATTTGAATTTTCTTCAGTTGTATTTAGTGAGAAAAAAAGTGTAGATAAATTTATATCATTTACTTAATCTGTTAGTTTTTGTACAATCTTAATTCACTAGTAAAATTATGACAATTTAAAAAAATATATACACTTTTTATGGATTGAATAATGCTCTAGCAACTTCAGGCTAGTTTTGACAAAATATCACCCCTGACTTTAAATATTAAAGCTGTCAAATTTATGGAAAATTGAAACATATTAGGGACATCAGAGTACACTTCCAAGTGAAGTTGAAAATCTTATCACTGTGAGTGGTGCCAAGAGCATTAATATTCTGGTATAAAAAACTGAAACTGTTATGCTACACCTGTACATAGTAATAATTACTTGTGGTTAACTCAAACTTCTCTTTGACTTCAAACCAACTGCAGGCTTGAGGTTTCAAAAGGTTGATTCTTTGATAAGTTTTGATTGATAATTGAATTATCCCCAAAATGTCTTATTTGATGATATTAAATATTTTATAATCACACTGAGCCTTCTAAAAGTTAATAGAACCACAATAAACAATGTGTAGTTCCAGAAAAAATCCATTCCCACCCCATGGAAGGTCATTGGAATTTCCTAGGGAGAGGGGGTCTTAAAAGCCAACATTTTAGAAGCAAAGTATGAAGCTAAACTGGAATTTCCTGGGGGGACGGGCGGTGCTAAACAAAAAACCTTCCGTGAGGGGAGTACGGATATTTTCTGGAACTGCACAATTCCATTAAAATATCAACATGCCAGGATCATGTAAGCTGAACCAAACTTGTAACTATAACCTAATAACAATGAAATATTTAGTATTAAATTCAGAGGAAGACATCCCCTGAGATAAGGAATTTATACAGTGTCACATGATTAAATGGCATATTGCTCAGCAGCAAATCGAATGAATTGTGTAAAATAATAATTTACTAGTTCAGTTCTCAAGTTCTGCCAATAAGCAGGATCAAAGGGAATCCGCTCCACATATAGTCCCTTGCTGGTGTAGACAATGAAGTCGCACCACTTGGCTCCGGTCACACCCATTTGTCCTTGCACCTGTGCATAATATCCATGATCTCGTTTGAGTCTGCACTTGTTGTCACTCACTTTCTCCATAAAAAAATTGGGGTCAGAGCATGCTTCCAGGGGTGTGACATGGAACTTGGTGTAGGGGCACTTCACCTCTCCCAAACCAAAACAAATAGAACATCCTTTGTCAATAATCCTTGCGTCAGGGGAGGCACCAAGCACAGGGAAACTTTTAGAAATCACAAATCCGCTCCTGAAAACAGACACTGGGGTTCTGTTATTAAACATGAATTTCTGATACTCTTGAAGGGCAATAGGTTCATATTTGATGCCATGTGCCACATACTTTGAAGAAAAGGGCTTTGGGTGCATAATAGTTTGTGCAAAGGAGTCGTGATTTCTTTGCCTCTTTGTGATAGCTTGGAAATTGGAGGCGGTAAACCGATATGTGCGCTCTTTTTTCCATGTGTCTGATGTCGATTGCTCTCTTGTGCTGCTTTCAATTAAGTGAATGTTTTCCTCATCCACAATCAAAGCTGACAGCATGTTCTGCTCAGCATCTGTCCAAACCCGAGGTATGACCATTTCTTGTTCATTTGTCAGAGGAAATCGTGGGTAATGGGTGAGGTCAGGGGTGGCTCCGTTTATTCGTGGAATGGAGGTAAGATCCACTCGAGCAGAAAAATTGGATTCAGTTAAAGCAGTTTGGTAACTTAAGACAGATCCATCAGTTCAGTATTAGGGCTTTTCGCTCTATTCATGTGAACAAAACCCAAGTTTGGGTCAATTTTCTCTAATTCGGGCAGAAACTCACTTTCCCTGTCAGCATCATATTTTGGTTGTTTCCGGGCTTCATAAAGGAGACATTTCACACCTCCACCATTACCACGTGAGGGGCTAGGCTCATCGAGTTTGGTCTTCTTGACGACAACCTGCATAACAGGTTGAGGGACAATATTTTCCCCACCTCCTTTTTTGTTCCATTGCATGAGCTGGGAAGTGCAAGCCATTTGGGGATTTTCATCCTCCTCTTTTTGCAAGTCCTTCGTTGTTTTGGCGTTGTACAGGCTGAATTTGCAGACTTTCAGCATAAGTGCTGAAATATGGTTACAAAATCCCACTTTTCCAGCGACACAGGTACAGCTGCTATCCAGTACATCTCCCTGGAAGATACACAACGCCAATTTTAACTGGTGCGGCGGGTCGTTCTTTCTGTAGCTGTGACAGCACTTTGCCCACAAATAAAAACATTGCTGATCACAGGTTGCCGAAATTTCATGAAGATATTCATCTTCAAGAAAAGTCTTCGCCTTTCGAAGTGTTGTTGGGACGGAATGGTGATCTTTGTTTCCAATATTTTTTCCAGATTTTGCAATATGTTTGTCCATTTCACCCCTAGTAAACATGGGCATTTTCGCCAGTGAATTCCCCCATCCAGTTTCTGGGTACTTCACATGCACTTTTGACACTGGATCAGAGCTGGCATTCAGATCGGTAGTCACAGGATCTTGGCTCGATGAAACTCCACCACGTGCGCGTTGTTGCTTTCTTTTCGTATACAGTCCATTTGGATCGGGATCGACAATATCTTTGTCCTTTCCGAAAGTGATGTACTCCTCGACCCGGAAAATAAACGTACATATACCATCAGCGACAAAAAATATTAGAAACATTGAGAAAAGAAGCAATCTATTGAGTGTGACATCGATATATAAACAAACCGATCGCAGCGTAAACAAACCAATGTCTCACCTTTTAACAAGCTCCGCTTTCGTTTTGAGGCCTTTTGCTGGGTCACCTCTACACCGTAACCAGAATTTTAACTCTTGGTTTTTAAGTTCCGAAGGTTTTCGTCCAGATAAAGCAGCACCGGGAATATCTTCTTCAGTAAGATACGAGTTGCGTGTTGCCGTAGCGGTTGCCATGTTGAATTGACCGTGGCCCTACTGGCCTTGCTCTGATGCGAGTAGTTACCATTCCGTCCGAGCAGTCCGCCATTATGAAAGTCGTGTATAATCAATAACAATCGATAATAATCAATACCAACAAATTGATTGGTATTGGAAATCAATAAAAATCAATGCCTTGGAGTTAAGTGAGTATCGGTTTTCATTGATTATCATTGATTTCTATTGATTAATATTGATTTTCATTGAAAACTAAAATCTCCGTTTTCGATTCCAATAAATGCCCTAGTAGAGCGTAATTGTTCTGATTTGTGACAAAAGTTCGCTTTTGTAAAAATAATAAATTTTTAATACAACAACAAAATTAACTGAACAACATTTTATTACCTATTTAATTGTATATCGATCCGGCACGCAGACAGACACGATTTAGTGTTCGTATTATAGAGAGAGTTACATTTTTAGCAGCGTGAAGTTATTTTGCCGGGATAACAGGATGTCTGTCATAGCGAAATGTCCGCAAGATGGACAGAGAAAGAACGGAACGAGAACGAGAACGTCACGAGAATGGCAGAGATGGTCAAGGTAGCTGCTGTTTTCAACGCGAGAAGACCTGCTTTCACATATTTTGTAACGGCAAGTGGCAGAGTCGGCAAGTTTACATTTCCTGTTTGCGGTACACGCGATGGTTTTTAATAGGTTTATAACTACCTCATTAGAGAGATAAAGCATTGCGTAATTTTTACCCGCGAACGGCAGGGATAGTCACGGCAGCCGCCGTATTTGTACGCAAGGAGTCCTGCTTTTATACACTATAGGACGGCAAACGGCAGACGACAAGCTTACATTTCCTGTTTGCATTATACCCGAAGCTTAATAGAGAGATTAAGCATCGCGTTTCTGGCATACGGCAAACAGGAAGCATCAGCTTGTCGTTTGCCGTTTTACAGAGAATGAGAGAGATAAACCATCACGTATACTGCAATGTAAGCTTGTTATCTGCCTTTTGCCGTCGCACAGTATATGAAATATAGCGGGTCGATCATCGCGTAGAAAACAGCGGCTGCCTCGACCATCCTTGCCATTCGCGGATAGAAATTACGCGATGCTTAATCTCTCTAATCATTCTAATTCTCTGCAAACGACAAGTTGACATTTGCTATTTGTCGTAAGTTTATTTAAATTCTTAAGCGCTCTAGCTAGTCAATGCAGTCTAGTAAAAGATAAACGTTTCTCAAACATACCTTACATGAGTAGTTATAAGAGGCACCATAGCTCACTTTTCATCACCCATAAAAGTATCGAATTTTGCCCGTTAATAATTATCGCTATTTTTTAGTGGGTCATTATCGATAATTCCCTATAATTTAACGACTGTCGTTAACATTATGGTGTTTCATCGTTAATCATTATAATTTAGTGACACATGTAATATTATTGACGAAATCTCGATAATAATTTGTCGTCACTCCATACTATACGGTATATTTTAATCGATACTCATTGTTAACACAGCACAGTTTGAAGAAAAAACTTCATCTTCTTCGCTTTCTTCAGGTATTGTAAGTGGTGAATTTGGTGGGTTAACATATATATCATGTACCGTAACTTGAAATGAAACTTCTTCTTTGCTGATATAAATACTATCGATTAACAGAGCCAATTTGACTTTTTCTAGCTTTCTCATTGCGATTCTTGTTAAAATTTTATCCCTTTGTTTTGAACATTTTGGTAGTTTAACATTAAACATTGTTGGCCTTATTGAACACCATGCTCTTGTTCCCATACCTTCAAACTGAAAACCATAAAAAATACCTTTTATCTTATTAGCTACTTTTTCACCATAAACACCTTTTAAATGTCGCCTACAGATGTCTCTAATAAAAACCATACAATCAACAAACTTTTCTTCTTCTTCCGTTGGCATTCGACTTCGTCCTTCTTCACCGTATAAGCGAACAGGAATGGTGTAACCAAGTAGTTTACTACTTTCGTTTTGACTATATGTCTCTTTTACACCTAAAATTGTAAGAAATGGTGAATCGATTACTAGCGGACCTTTATTGGTGTCAATTTTAATTATTTCAAAACCGGTTTTGCTGTTTTTTACCGGTTTATGGAAAATAATATTTGATGAATATTCTAAAACTTTTGAAGGATTCATATTTGTTATATTACCATATTTATTTTTTAAGACGATTTTTTCATTTCTAGTAAAAGAAATGAAAAATAAACAGATATTTAATCTTCTTCATCATCGCTTTCTTGTATCGTTAATGAGGTAACGGTTTGAAATATACCTCATGAACCTTTACTTGAATTGAAACAGCTTTTTCACCAATATAAATATTATCAATTATCAAAGCTAATTTCACATGACAATATGAATTAAGATAGTCGAGCGGTTCGACTCTTTTGTTTCCTTTTGTTTTGAATAGCGTTAAAAATTTATCAGACTTTTCTGAATAATTGAGTTTAGCATATAATATTGGTGGATTATTTCCTATATTACTGTCCTTGTAATATAAAAGGTTATTTAATTTATCAGCTATCTCTACACCACAAGCCTCTTCTAAACGCTTGTAACAAAGTTCTTGAAAATTTTCCAAAGAAATATAAAACTCATTTTCTTCCGGTGTCGGTTCATCGTCTTTGGACCATAAACAAACCGGAATAGAATATCCGGCAAGTAGCTCACGAGTTCCGTCTTCTTTACTTCTTCTTTCGGTTACACCAAAACTGAAAAGAAACGGTGTTTCAATGACTAAAGGACCTTTTTTATTATCACCGTAATCGATTTGTATTTTAATCCTTTGATAATTGTAAAGGTCATTTTTTATCGGTTTGCTGAAAATAATATCTTCATTGCGAACATCTGAGAGAATTGACAGTTGCATGTTGTTATTATTACAAATTAATTTCCTTAAGACCATTTTCACAATACTTACAACAGCGTTTATCTTTCATGTGAATACAGATTCCGTTTCCACCGCATTCTTTGCAATAATATTTCACTCGATTGTGTTCACAAAACTGATTTCCACCGCACTCCTTGCAATAATACTTGTTATTTCCATGAATGCAGATTCTGCTTCCACCACAATCTTTACAAAAATACCGTCGTCTACCGTGTTCACAAATCCTTGATCCCGAACACTCCTTACAATTGTATTTATTTTTCCCGTGTGGGCAAAGTTTTTCTTTACGTTCTGGTGATTTCACAGGTTCTTTCAATTCTACAGCTTGTAAAGCATCGATGAGTTCGGCTTTCCGCATTAGATACCATCCTTTAATTTTCTGCTCTTTTGCTTCAGCTTTCAACTCTTTCACAGACTTTTCCATTTGTTTTATAAGGTACTTTATATTTTTAATACCATTTTTTGATAAACAAGCGCTTTTGAGTCGTTTGTTTATCGCGACGTTTTTCCAAGAAATCGGTCTTAATTTATTCATCTTTTCCGAGAATTCAACTCATTTGCATACGTGTTCATTGAGGCGAAACGAGTGTAAGGCGTATGCGTATGAATCGCTTTGCGGTGCGTGACACTTGACACGTACCACATGTGTGAGCGCGATAACTCCTTCCTATATATATAGTTCGATCGAACTATATATATTAATAAGTCTGTAATTCGATAGAACTCAGGGGGGAGACGGTTGGCCACTGTCAGAACCCTGCTTACGGTTCATACGATGTCAGACCTACGGGGTAGCAGTGTAGTTGAGTCAGTTGACTACGCTCTGGTGAACCAGCCTCGGCCCAACTGATAACAGGGGGGTGCTCAAAGATCTCTTCGGAGAACTTAACCTCACCCAGAGGTATAAAATGGGTGACACCCGCTTTGTCAGCGGGAAAAGTCCTCACTTCGGTGAGGCACAAAAACAGCCAACCGAGCACCCCCCGACCAGGGTTTTGCACTTTTTTATGAAAACTTTTCATCGTATCTTTTTTCAACACGGTTATTTATTGTTGATCAATCACAAAATTTGACTTTACGAACTTTTACTAGAGGTTCATATATATCTAATTCAGCTAAAGCATCGATGAGTTTAGCTTTTCGCATTAGATACCATCCTTTAATTTTTTTCTGTTTTGCTAAATATCGCAATTCTTTGAAGGTATATTTTGTTCGATTAATCAATGGCCTTTCCCATTCATCTTCCATTGTTTTTATTTATTTAATACCAAATCTTTATGTTCATTTGAACTTTTTATCGTATCGATCTTCGATTCGACTATTTATTGCTGGGCATAAATCGATGATTATTTCATCGATCAACCTCATATCGTTAACAAACGATTCATGTTCGAACTGTTTTCCGCGTAAACAAGACCGTAAATCGACCAAAACTTTCTGGTATGTCGTAAATGCAAATTTACTCATCTCAATCCGTCGGTTATAATTTTTATAATCGGTAAATGTTTTGACCAACAACCCTGCACCGGAAATGACACCTAAAATAATAGGGTTCAACGTAATTCCACCGGCAATTGTACCACCGGCGATAAGAGAGGATGAACTCAATTTACACAAGAGATTCATCCGTTTGAGATGTCTAAAAGTTTTTTTATAACACCACCATTTCTTGTGATAAAAACTGTAAAGGGATTTGATCACCGTTAATTTTGTCTCGTCGATCGATGTATCGATGTGATTGAATGCAAAAAGATCGTATTTCATTTTATAAAGAATAATAATATAATTTTAAAAAATGATCGCATTCATTTTCATTCTTGTCTCTTTTATAAACGAGCATGGTCATAGACCTCAATGGCTGCAAGAATGTCGAGAAATCACAAGAGAGGCCGTAGAAGCGCTTGAACACACAAGTGTGTGAAAGATCATCTAATTTATTATACGTTTCGTATAATAAATTTAAATTTGACTGTATTTACGCTTCATCTGAAAATTCTTCATCTGAAGATTCTTCATAAGCAGAATTCCACTCACCAGATTCAACAGGTTTAATAGGTAGCTTGTGAGCGCAGCGGTAAATTTTAATGTAATCGACCAAGATCTTTTTCCGCATGTGTTTGTAGAGATTAGGGTTCTCACCATATTCCCGTAACATTATCAATAGATCGTTAAATGTTAATGACTTAAGATGTTTGCTTGGAACCTGAAGTATCCGTTTTATCTTTTCTGGATAATATTCTGTTTGCGATTCACCACTTGTGTCCATTGTCTTTTTTTATATAAGACAATATTTTCTTTAATACCATTTTTTACACCGTCTCAAGCCACAGACTTACCAAACATTTATTGATGCTGGTTCCTTGTAAACTTTGTATTCTCACACGAAATATATCACATTCTTCCATATTTACATCGTTACTCAAGTGACAGACCTGTTTCTTACCACCTCCACCTCTTCCTATTACATTATTTATCAACACGGCAATATGAGGGTACGTTTCGAGCGTATCGAGAATGTTAACGCAACATTTTACAATTTTACTCTTAACCGGAACCATAGTATCTTTTTCCCCTAAAAATAGAGCAAGTGTTGAGTTTTCAGTTCTATTGTAAACACCGTGAATTTCAAACACACCTCCACTATGTCCTAACGATGGTGAATTGATAATTGCGTGTTTGTTCATATCTAAAACGGTCTGCATAACCATTTTACGATTCTCAAAAAAATAAGGAGAATCGTAAACACTAGATGGAACATCTGAATGGTTTCCTTTTATTCCGTAAATCACTAGATAAGCTTGAGCTTGCGAAGCCGATGTTGGTGAACCGCTACATTTTAAATCGACCCTAATATATTCCGGTGGTGAAATTTCCCACTTATGCAGATTGATAATGCTTCTACTGTATTTTGTAAAGATTTTCGTCGATTGTTTATTTATATTGATAGAAGCTGATTGAACATCGACGCTAACACCACTAATCGTAGGTGGAATAAATTCAATACAAACGGTATATTCCCCATCCGGTAATTTATACATATTAAATCCGATTCTTGATGCGTAGCTATTTAACGGATGTTTGTGTAATAAAAGACTGTAAACTTTTTTGTTTAGCGTATGCGGCGACTCCAACAGATCGACTATACCGGTAACGGTTATATCATGCTCGGATGAACTTTCGTCAACATTTTCCATTATGTATCGGAATTCATCTTTCATATCTTCCGAGGTGGCAATATGCGATTCGTCGATATATTTTTTCAACCTCTCTTCTACCTCTGTCGTATGAACTACCACATCCCCTATCATGAGATTAAGCTTTTTATCACCACCATCAACATAAGATTTATTACATGCGTCATCATCATCATGCGGATCACCGAGATTGGTAATCTTATGGTTCGACATATCGAAATCTTCACCGGACGGATTACTCAATTTACCGGAAATTATATGATCCACGTATCTTTTATTAGCCCCTTGGTCGGCAACCGTCGGGTCCTTTACATTGTAAACCGTATTGTTTCCCATATCCAGCCCGCTTTCCATCGGAAACGTCTCTTTGCGAGATAAGAAAATATTCCTGACATCGTTGTAAGAGACAAGATTGTTATAATTTACCCCTAAATCGTGATAAGTCTGTTGTTTCGATTGGACAACATTGAAACGTTCTTTCAGATCGATATTTTTCACGACCTCATGTGTAGGTTCGGGAGCGTTAGGATGAAATTTTTTCAGAGTCACCATATTGACAGCGCATAAATCGTTATCTTCGTCCGTGTCCATATTGGTGATAAGTTTTCTGTTCATATCGATCTCTCCGGGAAGAATCAATCTGTTTCCTCGAAGATCTAAATCACCGGTCATATGAGTTGATCCATCAACAAGAATAACATCTGTCGGATTTGGTTTTGTTGATAGCGCATTTTCCATCTGATGTTTTGTTATCGCATCATAATTACCCACTCCTTCACCAACATTTACAAGACGTTTTTGTTGAATGTCGTAATTGTTATTGGCATCTAATTTCAAACCGGTCGCTTGATACACTTGTTGATTAAAATTTTTTATATATTCGGATATATCGAAATTACTGAATCTTCCGATATTATTGAAAATGCCCATCGCAAGTATATTATTCTTATTTCATATAATTTTTAAAAAGTCTCATCAAAGTTCTTGGTAACGCTTTTCTTTTCTTTGTCTAAAAATAAGAATTCATATGGTCCGAGTTTATCAAAAAGAACAGGATCTATTAGATTTTCTTGCGCAATCAGATTCAAATGTTTTTTAGTCGTTGGTGGATACAAAATCATGTGGGAACAGTTCTGTCGAAGTTTTTGAGGAACATCGTAGTAAGACTGAGATAGATAGATCGGGGAAATTTTATGATGTCGACCATCTGTATAATGATTGGCGATTTTGTTTTGAACTGCTTGGGGAGCGTTAATTAGATCGTCAAAAACTACCACCTTTCTATTATCGATCGGATAGTCTGTTGTGTCCATAATATCATCTTCTCCGTAAAGTTCTAAAATATCATATCCAACTCTTTGACTGGCGTTTTCCATTAATTTTTGCAAGTCTTGAATCTTATCCTGATGTTGATTTGGTGAGTATAGATAAATCTTATCATAATAAATGAGCGGCTTTCTAAGAATATGCATTAAGGTGTTTGTTTTTCCGCATCGAGTTTGACCCGTTATCAACATACGAAAATCTTCATTAAGAAAATCATTCAGCGAACGATTATTTTCGTTGTTTTTTATCACATCGTAATTCGGTATTTTCATTTTATTAATGAGGTAGATAAGCTTAAAGTGTTTATTTAAAAATAACTTAAATGTTTATTTTACAGATAAATTAAATAATAAATTATGGATCTTGATAAGATCAAAAAATATGCAGATTCAGAATTTGAAGGCTTTAAAATTGCTAAAGCAGTTACCGAAGTAAAGAATGAGGTTAAAAATAAAGAACAGGTTCGCGATGTTGCGATGGGTGATTATTTTAAAACTTTGAGAGAACCACTAATTGAACAGCAGAAAAAAACAGATGAAAAACAGGACAAAGTAATTCAGCAATTAAAAGAAAATCAATTGGCTTTGACCAGCGGTTTCAAAGATTTGGTTGAAACCAATAAGGATATTTTAACATTGAATAAAGAGCTACCATTTCCTGGTGGTGACCAACCACCTATTCCGCTACCAATACCTGCGCCACCGAAGGGTGAAATAATAACTGCTGAACCAAATAAGATGTTCACAGAAAGCGAATTAGAATTTTTAAAAGAAACTTTTCATGAACCTAATGAGCTACTTAAAATGAATGAAGAACAGTTAATTGCAACTTATAATGAAGCCAAAGATGAAAACAGAAGTGTTGGAATAAAGATTGGTGGTTTGAAAAGGAGAAAACCAAAGACAGAAGAAGAAAAACAAAAACTCGATTATGATCTGAAAATATATGAAAGAACAAGAGATATATTAGAGAGATATTTAACAACGATTAAGAATGTAAAAATTTTACCGCAATATACAAAACAAAAACAAGGTGAAGGGGTACGTAAGTACAAACAACCAAGATGAAACGCTTATAAAATTCAAAAAAATAATCAATATGGAGGACTATTGATCGACATGCCTAAATTAATGAAAGATCTGAAATTAAACGCTTATCGTGGTGGAAAATTAATTTATCAAGCTGATGTTGATAAATCTCTGATTAATTTACTTACGAAAAGATACAATCCTAAAACAAAATATAGTATGAACGCTGTAAAAGTTTTTAATGATTTAAATATGTTGAGTAATTTACCTCCTCATAAATCATCTGGTAAATCACAGATGATTGTAACCGGTTCAAGTATAGTTTATTATGCTGATCCTAACAAATTGGCAGACAGAATGAAGATAATAATAGGTTCGATGGCCGCTGGTAATAATTCACCTGTTTTGAGAAATGATTTATCGCAAATAAATGATGAATTGTTAAGAATAGGAGCAATCGATAAAACAATTCATGAGAAATTATATAAAAAATATTTAGCGTAATTAAAATTAAAAAAAGTTTTATTATACAGATCGTATAATAAAATGGATGTTAACAGAACGCTAGTTTTCAAATCTATAGATGCAAGAAAACAAAATCCTAATAATAAACCAGGAAATTTTACTGTAAGGTTTACTCCTGAGTTGAGATTGGACGATAATAAAGAATGTTTTTTGGCATTGGATCATCTTAGCATGACTGCGAGTTGGCACAACATTCGCCCCGAATATGATAACGACAAACTAAAAATATCAAAAGATAAAGGTAAAACATATGAAACGATTACTTTTCCATCAGGGGTTTATGATTACGAAGATATAAATGATTTTATTCACAAAACGATTGGAAAAATACCCAACACGGATGAATATGGAATTAGCGTATTGTTTGATCTTACAACTTACAAGGTATTTATTCAATTATCTACCGATTATCGCATCGATTTTAGTTCGAGTGGAAATTTTAATATTTTACTCGGATTCGAATCGAAAGTTTTAACGAGCAGCGGTTATGGAAAAAATTTCCCTAATATCAGTAACAGCATCGATAATCTTTACCTAAAATGTAGTTTGTTGAGCGATTCGATCGTTTCAGGAAAGCGAAGCAATACCTTATTCACATTCTCAACAAATACAAAAACAAGGTCTTTACCTTTTGAAATCTACCCAAGAGTGAATTATTTATGGCATAAGATAAACAGAAAAGACATATCGGAGGTAACATTTTACTTAACCGATGATGAAGATAGAATTGTTGATCTGAACGATATCGATATTTCCATAACTGTAGTGTTAAAAGAAGTATAATTTTATTTATAATTTATAAAACTTAGGCACTTACGTATGGAAGAACAAAGAAGGATAAGAAATTTTGATACAGGAGAAATTTCTTATATCAACTCTGTAGAGTACGGTAGTGGTTTCTTTGATACACTTACAAAAATCGGTTCCAAATTAACAGGAAAAACAGCGAGTAAATTGGCTAGTAAAGCAGCAGAAAAACTTATTGAAAAAGGTGCTGAAAAGGTTGGAGAAAAAACTGGTGAAGTTCTTGGTGAAAAAATTTATGACAAGTTTTCATCGAGAGGTAAAAAAGAACCTTCTGCTGCTGCACCAACACCACCAACACCACAAATCTCGGGTGAAACAAAAGGAGTCGAAATTATCAAATTTTTAAACGAAAAAGAGAAGAAAGAAGACAAATATCAATATATTAGAAATATCGTAAATGATTTGATTTAATTTTAAAAATAATTTCTTATTATAATTCATAATAAGAATGAGTTTCAGAAATCCAGAATTGGTCAAACGATATGAATACGTGTCCTACGATTTGGAAACACCGCTAATCGATAATGTCGCAAATAATAATAGACAGGTTAAGAATAACTATAGATTCACAGTTGATAACTCTTCAGAAGCAAATCCGATCGATTGGTATAACGCTTATTTGGAAGTAGATTTCAAACTTGTTACGCTTGCTGATAGTACAACCGGTATAACAGCTGGACCAAATAACGGTAATCAAGATTGTACTACAACTAATGGTCATACATTTATAAAACAGATTCAGGTTGAGTGCAACGGGATAACAGTTTATAATAACTCAAGAGCTAATGAAACATCGAACATACTTTCCCTCTTAAAATATACAAAAAGTTATGCAGATACGATCGGTAAAGATCAGTTTTTATATTTAGATTCATCCACAGGAACAACAGAAGCACGACCGGCTCAAGCACTATATAACGAAGGTTTTGCTAGAAGAAAAATTTTAACAGATGCTGCAGCTATTAACAAAATATCGATTCCGTTAAATCTATACAGCTATTTTGCAGCTTTCAAAAATAATCTTCACCCAAATATCAAGACAAATCTTCTCATAGAACTTGAAAGCGATAACAATATAATTTTCAGAAAAGGAGCTGCTCCAGATAGTAAAGTGATTTTAACAAAATTAAGATTGTGGTGTCCAAAAATTATTTTCAACGGTTTAGGTATGAAACAGTATCTTGAAGATTATTTGAAACCCAAAAAATGGACTTATTTGAGAGAACATACCGAAATATTACAAACAACCTCTGTAAATAACTCCTTTCGAATAAGTACAGGTATTAGGAGACCGAGGCATGTTTTCATCTGGGTTGTTCCCGAAGCAAGTTATAGTAATCAGGAGCAAAATATATTTACTTTCAAAACATTTAGAATTGGAGCAAATAATCGATATTTTTCTAGAGCACACTTGCAAATAAATAATAGCATCCAGTATCCTCAATTAGAAATGACATCAGATGAGGAGTCAAGACTTTACAGAGCTTTGTTATCCTACAGTTCCGCTTACAACGACTTTTTAAGTGGAACAATAATTGACCGATCAAATTTCAGAAATCTTTTTGGAATTCTATACTTTAATCTTAGAAACCAAGAAGAAGATGTAAAAGATGGTGTAGTTGCACTTACTTTTAATTATGAATTAAACGGAGCAAATCCAACAAATTATAGATTAAATGCTTTAGTTTTACACGAAAAAGAGATAGAGTTATACACGTCATCTGGAAAAATATTAATAAAAGCGTAAATCTAATTAAAATTATATTTTGTAAAATAAAAAATGGCTACAGCGTATTTTGCATATGGAGTAAATTTGTCTCAAGGACAGCTACAAAGGTTGAAAAAAGCATATGACGATAATTCAGAAATTACGATAAGGTTGAGTAAGAATAATTTGAAAGGGTCGCATGAGTTGATGTTGACAAAAACCCAGATTAATAAGATTAATAAAGCGGAAAAAAACGGTACCGGTACCGATATCAAGATATCTAAAACACAGATTCGTAAAGCGATCACCGTAGGTGGAAGTTTGTGGACTTCGTTGATGTCACTCGGTGCAAAGTTGTTACCTTTTGCTACAAAAGCGGCAACAAAGGTAGTACCTTTAGCTACAAAAGCAGCTACAAAGGTACTACCTCATTTAGCTACAGGAGCTCTAGGCGCTTTGGGAAGTCTCGGTATCGATAAGATTTTTGGTAGCGGTATTACGATACCGTTTGATTTTCTTCCTCAACTTGCACAATTAAAAGGATTAACACAAGGGCAAACGCAAGTTGTACAAAAAGGTATGCAAAGCGGTAGCGGTATAACATTCAAACCTACGCAAAGACAGATAAATGGAGGATTTTTAGGAACACTTGCTGCAATCGGAATTCCTATGGCTATCGAATTAGCTTCAAAAATTTTTGGAAAAGGGTTACAGATATCGCCAAGTCCACCAACGGACGTTGGTGGTAGAGGATTACAGGTACCAAAATCATCGAGAGGTAGAGGATTATCCGTAAGTCCAAAGTTTCAGTTTCCATACTTTCCTCCACCTTTTGAGGGATCATGGGGTGAAAAAAACCCAAATTTAGGGATGTACCGTTAAGTAATTTTGACCTCCTTGAATGGATAAATTATTTAAAAATACCTGATTTCAAAGGTATTTTTTCGAGAGATCAAACGGTAAGTCATCTGACAGGCAAAACAGGTTGTTGTATAATTAATCTTGATGATAAGATAGGGAACGGTACACATTGGGTAGCAACATTTGTAAAAAATAAAAATCTCTTATATTATTTTGATTCGTTTTGTTTACCACCACCACAAGATTTCATTGATTATGCTAATAAATCAGGTATGGAATACCAATACAATATCGGTTACCCGTTTCAAGCTATAAAATCAGTAAGATGTGGTTATTATTGTTTATATTTTCTTGATAATATTTACAAAAAATCATTTTATGATTGCTTAAGTAGATTCAAAATCGATAATCAAAACTATAATGAAAAGTTTATTAAAAAATATTTTGTGTAATTAAAATTAAAAAGTTTTATTATACAGATCGTATAATAAATAAAGAACTTACATATGGAGTCGTTAACGTATTGCGTCAAAGAAAAAATAAAAACCGGTTGTACTGAACCGTCCGGTTATGAGATAGCTAAAAATGGTAGACCTTATTTTTGGTGCACTTGCGCTAATTGTGGAATAAAGAAAACCCGTTTCGTTAAGAGTTCGGAAAACTAGTTGGGCCCCCACAAGGTGGGGGCTTTGGCGAAATGGCTATGGAAGGTCTGACGATGCATGCGTTACCTTGGTTAGGAAAGAAAGCTGTTGAAATGGGCCGTTATGGAGCAAGTGAGCTGTTGAGAAATAAAAATATGCAAACCAAAGCGTTGGATTTCGCTCTTGACAAAGCAAAACCGTTTCTTGAAAATACTGCCTCTCAAATGCTGAACGAATTGTCAACTAAGATCAGGCCTGACAAAAAATATAAAACGGATAGAAAAGATTTAGATGGTGGTAAATTAGATGTTCATTCATTAATAGGAAAGCTGCCAAGACCAAAGAAAGGATTCACTCCTGGGAAATATAAGTATATGGGGCCTTATAATCCCCTGGATAAACAGTTAAAATACGATGATGAAACGGGAGAAATTCAAGAATGGTATGAGCAACCGTATAACAAAGTGGATGAAATATCAGCTCGACATGACGTTTGTTATGATCGCGTTAAAACAGGCAAAACCAACAAGGGAGATTGTGACCGGCAGATGGTTTCTGAACTTGATCAGATTCCGTACGGAGAGATGCCAAAATGGGGACAAGCGGCGAGATTTATTATCAACACGAAGCAAAAACTTGGGTTGGGAAACGGATAAGGCCGCCGAGTAAAAACGTAGAGACGTGGCAAGAAAAGCTAGCAGACGAGCTGCGTAAACCCATAAGACGAAAGTTTACTCGGCGGCGTGTTATTGTAAACGGTATCGATGAGATATGGTGTTCTGACCTTGTCGAGATGCAGAAATTTAGCAGGTGGAATAAGGGTTATCGGTATCTTCTTATGGTGTTAGATGTTTTCAGTAAATACGGTTGGATTGTACCGTTGAAGAATAAAAAAGGAGAGACCGTTAGGGAAGCGTTCAAATCGCTATTCAAGAAAGGAAGAAAACCGAAAATGCTGTGGGTGGATAAGGGAAAAGAGTATTACAACAAGAATATGAAAGAACTGTTGGATAAAAATAAGATAGTGATGTATTCGACAGAGAATGAAGAAAAATCTAGTGTTTGTGAAAGATGGAACCGTACGATAAAAGAGAAAATGTTTAAACAATTTACCGTTCAAAACAATACAAAATATCTTGATATATTACCGATGATATTGAAAGAATACAATAATTCAAAACACCGAAGCATCGGTATGACACCTGTGGAAGCGTCGAAGAAAAAGAACGAAAGTGCTGTTTACTTAAATTTGTACGGTAAGAAGAGACCAACACATACTAAACCGAAATTTAAAGTTGGGGATAAGGTTCGAATATCAAAATACAAACGCCCTGTTTTCGATAAAGGTTACACACCGAATTGGACTGAAGAGATTTTTACTGTCGATAAGATTCGATACACTAACCCTATAACTTATAAACTGAAAGATGAGTTGGGTGAGGAGATAACAGGTTCTTTTTATAAGGAAGAGCTGCAGAAGGCTAAGCAGACCATCTTTCGAATTGAGAAAGTGATTCGACGAGACGCTCGAAAAGGTAAAGCGTTAGTGAAGTGGAGCGGGTATAGCGATAAATTCAACTCTTGGGTAGATCTGAAAGAACTGAAAGATCTGTAAAAGCAAGCTTTTTTTCATTTCATGAACGTGAAATGAAAATTTAAAATGGTATTAAAAAATAAAATATATTGATAATAATACTTACGTATGGAGTCAAAAACTGTTCAACAGCTTAGGGCAATTGCACGTGAAAACGGATTGAAAGGTCATTCACGTTATAGGAGGAAAGCGGACCTGATCAAATTCATTGAAAGTAGTATAAATACTCCACCACCTCCCCCACCACGCAGTATCGTTAATTTTATAGATGAACCTTCACCGCCACCGCCACCGCCACCGGCACATAGACCAAAACCTTATCAGATGAAACCCAAACAAACCCGCAGGCAGAAAAGAGAAGAGAAAAACTTTGAAGCGCCCTCACCGGTTGAACTGGTGAACAATAAAGCTAAAGATAAACAGATCAAGCGGCTCAAGAAAAAACTCCAAAAGGTTAATAAAAAGTTGAAAAATAACAAAAAGCAGAGAAAACAGTTGTTTTCAAAAAGAGAATTGCTCAACAATGAGCTTGACATCTTGAAAGGGTTTGAACATGAAGCTTCGTATGAAATCGTTAAGATCTTTTCAAAGTCAAACAAAAAGTTCCAATCGTTTTTCGACACATTCAAAGTAAAAATAATAAACCCACGTGCAATAATCGATATCGATATATTATTGTTAGAAATTGGATTGAAAGTAATAAAAGAGAGAGGGTTACAAAATGGTGATAAGATTCGATGGATACTTAGCCATCCGAGTTGGCAAAAACCGGTCAGTACAAAACTGATCACAATCACAGGTCAACTTGACACAGATCTCGTCAAAGAGATAGCAAAATTCATTGAATACAAGGATGTTCCACTCTCCGAGGTTAAAATAGAGATTCAGACGATAATGGTTCCTCGGGGTAAAGGACGATTGACCGTAACTAAAGACAATGTTTCAAGAAAAAGGTCAGTTATAACAATTAAAAACAGTGATTCAATCTGTCTTGCCAGAGCAATTGTAACAGCAGTGGCAAATATTAACAAAGATAGATGGACAAGTTCGCAATTGAAAAATGGGTTCAATGCTTCGAGAAAACTGCAGAAAGATGAAGCAAAGAAACTTCACGAAGAAGCTGAAGTTCCAATATCGCTATTTGGGTCTACTTTTGAAGATGTGAAAAGATTTTCAAAACACTTGAAAGTAGAAATAAATATCGTTGATGCTGACCAGTTTAATGAGATAATTTTCACAGCCGCTCCTTTTGAAAATGCGAGTAAGATCTATCTTTTGAAAAATAAAAATCATTACGATGTCATTACAAGTATGCCAGGCTTTCTTTGTAAAGATTATTATTGCCATACATGCAAGAAAACCTATGAACATAGAGATAAACATAAATGTCCAACAAAATGTATCGCTTGTTTCAAATCTTTTCCTGACGGAAAAAAGTGTTCTTTACCACCTATAACATGCGATAAATGTAATAGATCTTTTTTCGGATTAGCATGTTTTGATGAACATAAACGTGACAGATCAAAAAAGGGAAAACCCGACATTGTGTGTGAAAATGTAGCAAAATGTTTGGAATGCGAGAGAACAATCACGACAGGACTGAAAGAACATATTTGCGGATATTCAAAATGTTCCAACTGCAAAGAATACTGCGATTTAACAACACATGAATGTTTTATGAGAAAAACACGATGCAAAGGAGGAAAATGTACAGGCTGCACTGAAGAAAAAGAATGTTACTCTTGCCAAACATACACGGAAAACTATATGTTTTTCGACTTTGAATGTGTTCAAGAGACAGGTATATATTCACGAAGTAAATTTAGCTGTGGTACATGATTTTGAAGGAAATGAGTGGGTCTTTCACACAATTGAAGAATTCTGCAAGTTTGTGTTTGATGAGAAGCATGTTAAATATACCTTCATTGCGCATAATTCAAAAGGTTATGATGCTCAGTTTATCTTAAAATGGTGTGTAGAAAATAGTGTAAAACCTGATATAATATATGTAGGAACAAAAATAATGTCGATGGAGGTCAAATCATTCGGAATAAGATTCATAGATAGTTTAAATTTTGTTCAAATGAGATTAGCATCATTCCCAAAAACGTTTGGATTAAAAGAGCTGAAAAAAGGTTATTTCCCCCATTATTTCAACAAAAAGTGTCACCAAAACTATGTAGGACCGATTCCAAGCAAGAAACACTATGGTTATGATCAGATGAAGAAAGATGAAAGAAAAGCTTTTCACGAATGGCACAATGCTCGTGTCAAAGAAAACTATGTTTTTGACTTCCAAAAAGAGCTTATTGAACATTGTAGGTCTGACGTTGATATTCTTCGAAGATCGATGATGATGTTTCGTGAAGAGTTTATCGAACTCGAAAATATCGATCCGCTTCAATATATCACAATCGCAAGTGTGTGCATGGCAATTTTCAGAGATAATTATTTGGAATCAGAAACAATCGCTGTCGTAAAAGATACCACACAACAGGAAAATTATTCGAAAATAAGTATCGCATGGTTAGATTTTCTAGCTCAAAAACACGGAATTAAGATTCAACACGCTCTCAACGGTGGTGAGAAAAAACTTGAGTGCCTCAAAGGTGCACCATGTGTCGATGGATTTTGCGAAGCAACAAATACTGTCTATGAATTTCAGGGATGTTTTTGGCACGGTTGCAAGAAATGCTTCGATTCAGATACAATAAATTCCAAAAACCAAATCGATATGAAAACCCTTCATCGTCTTACGATGGAAAAAAATAATAAAATTATCAATAACGGATATAATCTTGTTGAAATCTATGAGTGCGAACTCAAACAAAATACCAAATTTAAATCTTTCATGAAAAGCGATTGGAAACGTGATTTTGTGGAGCCACTTAACCCCAGAGATGCCTTCTTTGGTGGTCGAACAAATATTACAAAGCTAACCCATGATTTCAAAGAGAATGAATCGGGTGCGTATGCTGATTTTGTCAGCCTGTATCCAACAGTTCAATTCTACGAGGAATTTCCGATCGGTCATCCTGAAAAGATTTTCAATCCCAAAAGGTTTGATAAAAATTGGTTTGGGTTCATAAAATGTAGAGTGATTCCGCCTCGAGGGCTTTATCATCCTGTTTTACCGCAAAAGATTTTATGCGGAAAAAGTAAAAAGTTGCTGTTTCCTCTTTGTCGAACGTGTGCAGAAACAAAACAACAAGAATGTTATCATTTGAAGTCTGAAAGATCATTTATCGGTACATGGTGTACAAATGAGATGCAAAAAGCGCTTGAAAAGGGATATAAGATTGAAAAGATTTATGAGGTTTGGCATTTCCTAGAGACATCTAGCGATCTTTTCAAAGATTATGTTAAAAAGTTCATGAAGATTAAATTGGAAAGCTCTGAACTTAAAACCGGTCCTGGATGTAAATATGAGTCAGAAGAGCATTTTAGACAGATTGTCAAAGAACGTTTGGGAATTGAGTTAGGAAAAATAGAATTTAATCCTGGAAGGCGGGCAATTGCGAAAATATGTCTGAATAGTCTTTGGGGAAAGTTCGGACAGCGAAACAACATGAAACAACACAAATATGTAACTGAATCAAAAGAGTTTTACAAAATTTTGCTCAATGATAACATTGAAAATCTTTTCATTCAGTTCCTCACTGAAGACATGGTGCAGATGACGTATGATTTGAAAGATCAGTTTGTGGATAATTCAAACAACACAAATATTTTTATTGCCGCATTCACAACAAGTCATGCGCGTCTAAAGTTGTACGGTGTTTTGGATACTCTCGGAGAACAGGTGCTCGGATTTGATACCGACAGTTGTTGGTATGTACAAAGACCGGGAGGTAAAACAATTGAAACCGGCGATATGCTTGGTGAGCTAACGGATGAGCTTGGAGGTGATAAAATTGTTGAGTGGTGCGGTTCTGGCCCAAAATCTTATAGCTATGTGACGGCAAAAGGAAAAATTACTTGTAAAGTAAAAGGTTTCACACTAAATCACGAAAACAGTCAATATTTGAATATGAAAGGAATGAAGGAAATCATCAACCGGCAGAAAGAAAGAATCACTCTTGTCAATGAGCAGAAAATCACAAGAGATCCAAAAACAAAAGAAGTTTTTAATCAATATCAAGAGAAAGACTTTCGGTTTGTTTATGATAAAAGATGTTTGAATAAAGTTGAAACTGGATTAGATACACTTCCATATGGTTATACTAAATTATTACGTTTTATCGATTAAAATATATTACCGAGTGACGACAAATTATTATCGACATTTCGTCAATAATATTACATGTGTCACTAAATTATAATGATTAACGATGAAACACCATAATGTTAACGACAGTCGTTAAATTATAGGGAATTATCGATAATGACCCACTAAAAAATAGCGATAATTATTAACGGGCAAAATTCGATACTTTTATGGGTGATGAAAAGTGAGCTATGGTGCCTCTTATAACTACTTACATGCATCGTTTGACAGCACAACATTAAAACTTAACAAGTAGTAAAATAAGCATTTACTTTTTCAATCTGGAAAAAATGCTAAGTCCTTCACGTTGAAAGGCTTTGATTTTATCACTTAATGAATTCAGTTCTATGCAACCTGAACGTGCGAAAATTGACCAACATTTACCCGTGCAACTGAAAGAGAAGATAAAATAAGAGAGAGGTGGCCAAGCTGCCCCCGATCATTCAGAACTTTGAACGCGTTTCCGCGTTCTCCCCTCTTCTTACTAACGGAAAACATTTTTCCTTCGTTCACGTGAAAAGAACACTGGTGGTATCCTTTTACGACACAGAATATGGCTATTGCGACCTCTAATTGCTTTGACATCTTCCGTTGAGACCGCCGGGGAATTAAGGTAACAGTCGCCAAATCTGATCTCAAATGCCTTGAAATGCGGGTTTTTACATTGCACGATCAGTTATTTATTATCTATAAAAATCAATAATAATCAATAGCAATTAAGGAGTTTGGGTGAGTGAGTATCGATTTTTATTGATTGGTTGAACCAATTAATATCAATCAGTGGATTATTATTGATTATTATTGATTGTATTGATTGGCAATCAATGATTGATTTTCATTGATTGGTACCGCCGGGCAAAATTAGGAAGCGTCTCTTTCGTCGACGCAATAATATGTCCTGTCTTTCTATACAAAAAGCCAATGCCTTTTAGATTTCTTATGGTACATGTATTATTATTATTATTTGTAATTGACTTATTAAAATAAATTAATGTTGTTCAAATACTTATTGATATACCAGGTCTGATGTTCCAGGGATGGTTTGTCCAATAAGTGAAAGACCACTTTTTTGTTTTAAAGTAAGTAAAACCATAGTACTCTAATAAGAATTATTTATAAACATAATTATTATTTTAATATCAAAAGAGATTTGCTTAAGCAAAGGCGTGCAGAAATTAAACAAAGATTTATTGCTCAACGTTTCGGTGTCATCATGACGTCATTATCAAGAGTAAAGAAAATATAACAGTGAATATTTAAGTAGGCTAGAGCTAAAATTTACATACTAAATAGATGGCTAAACAAACACTTTAGCATGAATTGAGGCAGTTTGCATGTCCAGTTCTGGTTTGAGTTTGCGACAGTATGAATAGCATCTCTTTAATGAGGCAATCTAATTTGCTAGTACATTTAGCAAGCACATGAAACTGATCTAAAAGACGCTTTGGTGTCCGAACATTGTGTTCTTGCTGGTAGTGTTTGTAAATGGAGGACAACTTTCTTTTGTGACTGTCCACGCTCTGGTGCAGGTGCCAATGCATTTAGCCCACATATCCTGCATAATGCAGGTTACATTTAAACTTAAAGTGTGTATATGTTGTAGTTTAATTTTATCCTTGGTTCAGTTTTGATTTTTCTTTGTTTTATAATCATTACCATATATTAGCATAGAAAAGAACAATGGAAAATCAAAATTGAACCAAGGATAAAATTGAACTACAACATATACCGGTAATATACACTTCACATTGGTTGTGGGCGGCACGGTGGTCTAGTGGTTAGCATGTCAGACTTTCAACCTGAAGGTCGGTGGTTCGAGCCTGGTCTCTGCCATTGTGTTGTTTCCTTAGACAAGAAACTTTACTCCACACTGTCTCTCTTCACCCAGGTATATAAATGGGTACCGGCGACAAAATGCTGGGGGTAACCCTGCGATGGACTAGCATCCCATCCAGGGGGGAGTAGCAATATTCCTAGTTGCTTCATGCTATGGAAACCGGGTTAAGCTCCGGCCGTGTGGGCCGTCGTGGACCGAGTGCGACTTTACCTTACCTTCACATTGGTTGTTGACAATAGAGGGCTTAGCTTCTTGCACGTTGAGATCTTCATTGAGCTTCCAACTTGCAAACACAGGTTACATGTAGATGGCAGTTCTTACTTTTAAACTTAGATTACTAAGTTGATGTTTCATAATGTTCACTGAACTCTGATCTTTAAATGATAGGGTGACTCTAACAATGTTCATTTTCTCTTGTGATGATGGATAGGGCTGTTGGTCAGATACCTTAGTGTCGATGAGCTTTTTAATGGCCATGTTAATCAAGTGCTGTGGGTATTTAAGCTTACAAAACACTTTTCTCAGCTGGTCACATTCTTCATGGAAATGTGAGCAATTAGAAGATAATTGGTATGCCTGGCGGTCTAGCATGGTGTTAAGCATGGTGGTCTAGCATGGTGGCCTTCTTATATTTGCAATGTTCATGATTGTAAACTTAATTAAATTGAATTTATTTATATTTATTTGTTTATTTATTTAACTACTGTTTTTCTCTAGTCTTTCTTGTGTTCTGTCTGTATATGTATTACATACGTGTAACCACTGCCCGCCTCGACTAGCTAATCTGCTAACTGCGGGCAGTGGATATTGCTTTATGTAAAATTTGTGATTATTAATAAACAGTTGAACAGTTAATAAACAGTTGAACTTTTATACTGACTTTCTACGTGGCTTTGGTAGTGCAGTAGGAGGCCTGTGTTGGTGGGCTTGATATAAACTTTGGTCTTGATCCTAGGTGCTCGATTTAGTAATTCAACACCCAGAAAGGGGAGCGACCTGTCATGTTCAATCTCCATAGTAAATTTCACAGAAGAATGGCAGTGGTTGAAGGTGTGTAAGCGGGTAGTGGTTTCTCTATCCGGCCATACTTTCCTGCTGGCTCGTCTTGTCCACCATGGCCCATTTTCACTTTCAGCGCTGAATAGCACTTTGGGCCGAGGCCTGGCAAGAACACGTCTCAGGTCTTCGAGAGGTGCCAGAAACTTAAGGATTTCCGAACTTTATAATGTCCTTCTATCACTGGGCTGGCCTTAAACATGGGTTAAGGACGTTCGCGCTAATTGTTTATGCACATCCTTACTGCACACGCAATTCATGTCGCAACGCCATGCTATGTCATGCACGAGGGCATGCGCAAGGGAAGAAATCTAAGCATATAAAGGACTGGTAGCCATTGCGTTAACTTTCGGCTTAGATTTAACTCGCTTGGATGGTCGGTGACCCCAAATTTTTTTTTTTGATAGAAAATTTTCTTTGCCACTTCTAGACAGATTGTGATAAAATGAACAAAAAATCAATGTCAGTAGGAAGTTTAATTTTTTTCCATTTTTCTACCTGTGCAACATCGAATCCTGCCAATTTGCGGCTGTCAGAGTTTGCAAATGCCGTTGTTTAAGATTAAATTTACTTTAAAAAACGTCACCAGTTGAATGAATTTGCTGAACAGACCTACTGGCATAAAATTTGGGAAAGAAAGTTGCATTTTAGAGATTTATTTGCAATATTTTTAGACTAACAGACATTGGGGTCTCATCCCATAAGGAAGACCAATTTTTCAAATTAGGGTCACCCTTCAGATATCTTATCTTGAAAACGAAGTCAGTGACCCCCTCATTTTTTTGCATTTCTGACACGAACAACTCATAACCTAGCTGTAGCAAAAGTTTTATAAAAAAATCAATGTTAGAGGATTTTCGCACGAACGTCCTTAAACCAGTGCTCAACCAATGAGTTGTAAGCTGTTCAACCATGTTGTCTCAAGTAATGAACATGATCGATAAGCCCACCCTAAATGACGTTATGTTCGTTCAGGTCATTGGCACGGTCAGGAGTATTGCGGTCGCATATTCTCACAGCCAGTCTGTTTTGTTATGGCGTCGTTTAGAGTTCTTCCAGCTTACCTTTCATGCAGTTTTGAAAGCAATTGCATGTAGGCTCGAAATGTACAGTCAAAGCACTTGGCGAGCCAGAACTCTGCTTTTTTTTCAGGTGAAATTCGTCAAATTCCGTAGGGTTAGTCCAAATTCAACAAGGATTTGTGATATTCATTGTACGATAAACACTTTTATTGCAAATCAGCAATTTTTGAACAATTTCATTTTATCGAAATTCGTCACTTTTAGCATAGTGTTATCCCCAGCCCTTCAATTATAGGGAATGGAACTAACAGCAAACAAGAGATAACAACAGCTATTAAAGTCTACACACCACATTGAATGTTGTCCATGCCTTGTTTCTTGACTGTCCTGGACCCTGTAAGCCGCATTTTAGCCTGTTTTTAAGTTTTAAAATAATGCTAAGGGAGATCACTACAGCTGATCCAGGTTAGCTGACAAAAGACTCATTCGAGTGCAGATCAAAGACGAGACTTTCCTGACAGCAAGATTTCTATCCACAGACTTTTAACAGCATTCAGCACTATGAAAATTAAATGTTGTGAAAATGCCATTAATTTTTCATGGCATTTTTATGTAATTTTCAAAGGAAATTCATTTTACAGTAATCACTATTTCATGGCATAACAACTAGATTTTAATGGTCACTAACCATGAAATAACCATTAATTTTACCATGAAATACCTCGTATTTTTTGTACCTTTCATGGCCATGATAAAGCCATTAATTATGAGAAATTAATGGTTATTTCATGGTAAGGCAGTTAACAGCTTTTTCATGGCCATGAAAAAGCAATTACTTTTAAGTTTGAATTAACTAGAATTTTAGGGGTTTTTAATGGGTTATTTTAACTTGTTTTTCATGGTATGAAATTTTCATGGCCATTAAAAAGTGGTGAAAGGTACAAAAACTAATGGCCATGAATTTTTTAATGACATTTTAATGGCATTTTCATGCTTCCTGTCCAGAAGAATGTAACTTCTCATTAAAATGCCATGAATTTCTTGAAAAGTAGTGAAAATGCCATGAATAAGCCATGAAAAAAGAAATAAACCTGTTTTCACCTGTTTTTTTTTTTTAGCTTATACATATACTTTTTGTATAGTAAAAGTATACTCTCAGGGCACAATTTTGCATTTTGCCAAGTAAACAAAGCATAAAAAGTATACAAGAAGTATACAATACCTGAAATCTTATTGCTACAAGAAATTGCATACTTTTTGTATGCAAATGAGAAAAATATACATTTAGTACAACAGAAGTATACTTTTTGTATACCGTAAACCTCCGAAAATAAGCCCCCCTCCCCCCCCCCCCACCTAATTTACAACAAAAAATTCCTTCCAATATTTACTGTCGTTTCAAATTTCTCTTCTCACTCTTGATCTGTTTTCCTTTTGGTCGTATACATAGAACTTGCAAGGCAGTTCAATGCCAACGCCTTGAACTCACACTCCCTTTGGCTCGCAAAATTTTAAGACACAAAATGCCACCCGAAAATAGCCCCATCAATTTTTTCAAAGAATAATTTATTTCTAACCAAAAAAATTCGGAGGTTTATGGTATATTTTAATAGTGACCTTGTTTGCATAAGCAGCCATATTCAATTGGTGGTTATTATCAGTTTCGCATGCTATTGTTAACCTTGTCATCCCATGTGGAATCCCACAACATATCGCAACATCAATATAGAAAATGCTACACATGGAGCTACTTTCACCATACATTTATTAGTAGTTTCTATTTTACATTATATATAAAATTTTGGTCACATCAACATAAAATTTGCTTTGAATTTATACACTCTAAAATTGTCATGACGAAAACAATCTGTCAGAAGTAGTCCTATTATACATTGTACTTGCAAAAATAATCATTTAGCTTTTATTAAATTGTTTGTTCGATCGACACTTAGCTGAATTGGACATTTGAGTGGAGGTTTGATAACTTCAGAGTACCCATGCAAGCTGTTTGAAAGCTTTCATAACGTCATCCACTGATCCATGTGGTTTAGCTACAACAAAACAAAACATTTGGTTTAAGTTGTATTATCTCCCCTTTAATGCAGCACATATAAAGCTTTTAAATTAAGATCATACAATCATGTATTATGAAAACAGGAGACAAATCTCAATGTATAGTAGCTAAATGTTATTAAGCATAAGCTTTTAGGATAGGAGCATACTTAGAGTAATTAAAATATAAGCTTGTGGAGATCTATCAAATTGTTATAATTTATGTCCAGTTACATGCATGTAGTTTTGGTCTATCTTGGTGAAACTGTTATTTGACTGTGTTAAATATAAAGTGGGAAGGACTGTGTGGAAAAGTAATAACTTAAGCTTAAGCTTATAGAAATGTACATGTATGCACCTCTCAAACAGTCAACAGATCTAAGCAGTCTAAGCCAAATCTAAATTATGTTATGTAAGCTGCATGACTGTGTTTATAGATTCAGCAAATATTCATTCTTTCACTTACCTTGCTTTAGAAAGAAGATTTATCCATATTTTTGTGTGTTAAGGGTGTTTTAGGAATCACTTTACTTTGCTTCCAGCATTTTCCGCCAAAAAAATGAACTCACTACATGTACAGTGCATGCTTTGTAGGCCACAACTGCTGACTGCTGGCTCACTCTCCCCAGGTTCACTCGGCCAACTCACGTTCCAAAACACCCGATTCGCTCAAAATTAGCCGCATATAAGCGAATCTAATTATCGTCAAATTACCGCATGCAAGCGGGTAAAGTAGGCCCTATTTACCTACTGAGAGATTTATGTATGACGTCAGCCTAAGTAAATGCTCAATCTGCCTGATTTCAGATTTATTCTGCATTGTGGTGTGTATTGCAGTGCTCGTTTCTCGGCCTTTTCAATATGGAAATAAGAATTACTTTTACGGAGGAACAAAAGAAAATTTTAAACACGTTTTATGAAGGAGGCATGAACTCAACCAAAAAAGAAATGAGCGACAGGATTCGGGAATGTGCAGCGAAGGTCGCCATTAGTGAGGAGCAAGTAAGCTTAAAGGTCAGTTTTTCATAGCCTTTCTACCAATTGGATTGGCAAAGTAACAAGCTTTATAACTCATGAATAATTTATTGTGGCCTTATTTATCATTTAATGACTTCCTTTACTATAATTCATGGATGTCTTATCAAAACGTTCGGCCGGTTTTAAATAAGCTTGCGCTTGAGTGTGAGTCAGTTTCAATATTTAAATCGAATTGGCTTTCATCAAGCTTATTTTAATCGATTTGATTGCCGGATAAACGTGAATGGCAATCATTTCTTGTTTTTCTGCCAATTTCTATACCGTAGTAAGCTGATCAAATAAGCATTGTTTTATTTTATTCGGATATTCTACAGCCAACATCAGCATGATCATGTGTCACCTGATGGGTTTGTTATAAATTTTCTGGGTCATGGCTCAGCACAGGGCGGCTTGGCTCACGAACAGACCACTCAGTGGCAAAATTTGAGGATTTGTGTGGAACTCGTACTGTTGATTTAGTAACCAAACCAAAAATCCATTAAAATTTACATAAATGTACGGTTGAACCCTGCTGTTATTACAGACATCTTGTTATTATGGACAGTTTTCTTGGTCCCATCCGAAACCCCATACATTTTCTCTAAAATTTAACCACTTAATATGGACACCTGTTAATACAGACATTTTCCTTGGTCATTTCAACTCAGTGTCCATATTAACGGTGTTCAACTGTACTAACTGTTTGTAATTTTTAGTTCATTCTCAAATTTTACCTAAAGCACCACAAGGGAGATCACTAAAAATCAGGGTTAGCTGATGAAAGAAAGCCAAAAATTGGCCTTAATAAATCCAAAGTGCTCCATAACTTCACTCAATTTTAGATTGAAGATGAGCTTTTCCTGACAGCATGATTTCAATCCACAGACTTTTTCCATCGCTTCAGGAATACGGAAAATACAGTCATATAATTTGAACTTCGTGCTTCTAATCCTGTCGTTGGTGTGCCTTACATGAATAACGAATGCAATGATTGATCAATATTTGTCAAGGTCATGATGCTAAAATCTCCCATCAGGGAAAGTTATTGAACCCATGCTTTTGTACCAAAGGCTAATTAAAGTGACCCTGTCAGATTGTACCAATTTTTTCACATATGAAAGATCACTTAAAATGGAAATGTCCTGCAGTAAAACTTCATTGCTGTTACATTACAACTCTTATTTATGAACTGAATCTCTATAGATAAAAGAGAGTCACCCTCCTTCAATGTGCATGTAAACAGTCCCTTAAATTTGGACAAAATAGTAGATTATTTGAAAGGGGATTATTGGTTGAAGATTAATTGCTATGGACATTACCCTTTAACCACCGAGATAATTAATCATTTCGGTGGTGAAAGCCTGCAATCAACATGCTCAGAAATTAGAAAAAGCAGTTTAGGTTAAATCAAAATGATTTAGGCCCAAGTTCAATGTTCATCTTTTCATTATAAGATTGAATCCAATATTGTCTCTGGAGTGACTCAGCCCAAGTAATAAATTGTTACCCAAATCAGAAATGCTGAACTTAAAATTCAGTAAACCCAATCCTTTATATCTTGGTACCATAACATTATAGACCACTTTCATAATGGCGGCCGATTTATTTATTCTTTTATATGTATGTTAATTAGCCTCACTGGCCTCATTTCAGAGTAAAAATTCTTTTGAATTTTGCACATGTTACCGAGGCCAGTGAGGCTAATTAACATACATATAAAAGAATAAATAAATCGGCCGCCATTATGAAAGCGGTCTATAATGCGTAGTTCCCAAAAAAATCCATACCCACCCCATGGAAGGTCAGCGGAAATTCCTAGGGGGAGGGGGGGGTCTTAAAAGCCAACATTTTAGAAGCAAAGTATGAACCTAAACTGGAATTTCCTGTGGGATGGGGGTGCTAATCAAAAAACCTTCCGTGGGGAGAGTATTGGTTTCTAGAAGTTTTTATAACCACAATCGCTGATGAGGGAGTATAGGCCTTTTTCCATAGCAGGGATTAATATCTGAGGGAAGGACTCCTGTATAAAAATGACAGGAGTGCTCATTGCACCTTTTAGGGGTCAAAATGTGCAGATTGGTACCGCTTAGGATACTTAAATCTAAAATGACCACAGTTAGAATTATTGCAGTAACCTTTTATGACAAAATATGACATGTGTTGTCTTAGAATTGGTACCTGTTAGGGCTAAAAATTCATTGGAGCCACACCCATCAAACAAGATTCTGCTACCTTTTAGGGTGTTTTTCAAAAATTTCCAACGAGCACCGCTGTCATTTTTATATGGGAGCCCCCGCGCCCCTGGATCAACTGCTCGTGTTTTTCTTAAAATATGTCATAAGAAGCATATGGATGAGTCCTCCTCCCCTTTTAACCCCCTACTCTTGAGCATTACAGGCCTTGAAATGCAATTAATTATTCCTGGCTATGCATGTAAATGAACTCAAACAGTAACTGACACAAGTATTATTATTTGTTCCTTTATAGCACTGGATAAACAACCACCATTCAAAACTGCATGGAACGGCCGTCCGGAATGCACCCAAAAGCAAACAACTTGTCAGAAAATGCTCTGGCTTCAATGCCTTTACCAGCGATATTCTTCACAAAGGAATTGCACAATTACTATTTGTATCCTTTTTTAACCTTAATTAATTTACTTTTGGTATCTTTTTGACTAAGTTAGTTTGTATGCAGATATTCGATGATACATGACCATTCTTATAATTTTGGTCTTGCAGAACAAATTGGTGGTAGCAGGGAAGTTTTCTGATCCCTTGGAGAAAAGTGGAGGCAGTTACCTGAATCCTCCAGGGAGTTTTATAAAAAGAAAGCAGCTGATTCAGCTGTTGGTGTTGAACTACCATTGCAAGCCTCTCATGCCAAAAAGATCATAAAGAATATTATGACTGAGGTAAAGTTCATATGCAGTCTCTAATAGACCTTGACTCTGACATCTCAGAACTCAATAGTAGGGGACATTAACGTACCCACTCACTGTTCGAAAAGAGGACGGTTAATGTAGACCTTGTTGGGGGAGGGGGAATATACACAGACTTGCCCACAGGAATTGGTGCAAGCTGTTGTGGTGTCACTGACAAGCTTGCCTGAAGCAGGGTGCAGGGTTGTCATAATAGTTTGAAATAGGGATGTCTGACTTTGTAAAGTAACTGGTGTTATTTTTTAAAATGCCATCTCCTCTAATTAAGAACTGGCAAGCAAAGCAGCCGGCTAAAAAGACAAAGTAGGTGGTGATTTTTGGCAGCTGTCAGCTACTATTGACAACCCTGGGGGTGCTCTGTATATTTTTAGGTGGGGGTGTGTCACTGGGTCTCTGAAACCCTTACCCTATACCAGACCATGTTCAGCAGATTTTGCAACCCTATACAAGACTAAACAGCGAAAATCCCTACTGTGTATTTGCTACTTTTTGAGACAATACCACTATTAGTATTTTTAATGGAAACCATTTGTCAACAAATGTTGCCGCGATGATCTTATTTCTGTTTTGGGAAGACTCTTTCTCTGCCAAGTTTCAATTCCTATTCTAGACTTATTTCTTCATACCACTGACAGTTTTCTGGCAAAT
This sequence comes from Cladopsammia gracilis, assembly GCA_022457155.1. Classification (NCBI taxonomy): domain Eukaryota; kingdom Metazoa; phylum Cnidaria; class Anthozoa; order Scleractinia; family Dendrophylliidae; genus Cladopsammia; species Cladopsammia gracilis. The sequence goes on from JAJGOT010000176.1 coordinate 502,196, forward strand.
GATATCCTATTCTAGACCAAAACTCTGAATTCTATTCCCTATCCCAAACTAAACTGCTTGGAAACCATACCCTTCACAGCAGCTGCACTTACCAACATAGCTTATATATGAGAGTACCCCCCTCCCCCCCCCCCCCCCCCCCGTCAGAGAAGTATTCCATATCAGCAGATGCCATGTTGAATCTGAGGTGAACAACATTTAAAGGAGACAATAATAGCTAAGAAAGGGGACCCTGTGGTAATGTCATTGAATCTGAGCTGGTGCATGCACTGTTAAATAAAAACTGCATGTGTTCAATTCATTCCAATTCATGAATAGTTACTGCCCTGTGCCATTTTCCCAAGGTATATAAGGTACATGTACATTCCATGATCATATTATTCATTTTCTATCCCAATACATGATATTAAATGTACATCTTATTCTGTTTATTTCTCATAAAGATTCACTTTTCCATAACAATCGACTGCATCAAGCGTAATCGATTTTGAATGCAATTATTTATTATAATTGTTATTGATGATCAGCACACCACTAGCAGCCACTTAATACATTTTTTATTGTTTGGTTTGCAAAGGACAAGGCTGTAAATAACAAAATGAAAATATTCATAGAAAAGATGGAGCCTGTTGGATTTAATTACTTATTTCATTTCTTTCATGTTTAATTAATTCATCATACATGTATGTAAACAAGTAAAAATAAACGATAAAACTGAACAACGTTTCGGGGTCGTCATGACGCCATTATCAAGTTCGAAGTGATAAAAATTATTATAGAGTCAATGTCAGAAATAGTTCACCAAAAGAAATTAACATAATGTCTGAATATATAATGTCACGCAAATAGTTTTGCTTTAATTGAGTCCGATTGGACATTGAGAGGTGGTGTTAACTCTCTAATTAGCAACATTTCGTAAACTAAGCAATCGAACTTATTCGTGCACTTTTTTAGGACAGAAAAGTGTCTGTCAAGGTCTTTAGGGACATTACGGTGTTTGTTGAGAAGATGCTTGCCAATGGAAGAAGATTGGTATTTATGCTCGGGCACGCGCTGGTGCAGATGCCTAAGTGTAAACCCTACATAACTTGCATCACACAAGTCACATTGAAATTTATAAACAACGCAATTCTGATTTACAATAGGCGGTTTTTTCTCTTTTACTTTTAGTTTTTGTTGGATTTTGTTACTAACGAAGATCGGTTGGATGACTGTGTCAATCTTCTGGCTAAGAACTTTGAGTTGTTGGTGCACCAGGTCCGCCGAAGCCTGATCTTTGAAAGGCAGGACTATTCGGACAGTTGGACTGTCTCTTGGGGCAGATATTGGTTGAGGGCCTTCAGCCTTAGAGGCTACAAAATACCTAACGGTGGTATTAATAAGATGTTGTGGGTATTTCAACCGAGTGAACACAATGTCTTCATGGGATCTATTGAAGAAACCCTAGAGCTTGCAGGAAAAATGCCTCCTTTTTACAAGAGGTACGTTGATGATACTTTGACCATAATGCCAGACACAACATCAGCGACTAATTTTCTCCAGGTCCTTAACAACTGCCACACATCTGTGAAGTTCACCATGGAAACAGAAGCTAATGGCCTGCTACCCTTCCTTGGAATGCAGCTCCTCAACAGAGCTCCCCAAATCGAGACCAAGGTCTACATAAAACCAACTAACACGAGTCTTTTGCTCCACTACCAAAGTCATGTCGATATGCGCTATAAACGAGGACTTTTGAGAACCATGCTTGATCGTGCTTATCGTTTATCATCGTGTTGGTCGTACTTCTCTGAAGAATGTGACCGTTTGAAAACTGTGTTCACTCGGTTGAAATACCCACAACATCTTATTAATACCACCGTTAGGTATTTTGTAGCCTCTAAGGCTGAAGGCCCTCAACCAATATCTGCCCCAAGAGACAGTCCAACTGTCCGAATAGTCCTGCCTTTCAAAGATCAGGCTTCGGCGGACCTGGTGCACCAACAACTCAAAGTTCTTAGCCAGAAGATTGACACAGTCATCCAACCGATCTTCGTTAGTAACAAAATCCAACAAAAACTAAAAGTAAAAGAGAAAAAACCGCCTATTGTAAATCAGAATTGCGTTGTTTATAAATTTCAATGTGACTTGTGTGATGCAAGTTATGTAGGGTTTACACTTAGGCATCTGCACCAGCGCGTGCCCGAGCATAAATACCAATCTTCTTCCATTGGCAAGCATCTTCTCAACAAACACCGTAATGTCCCTAAAGACCTTGACAGACACTTTTCTGTCCTAAAAAAGTGCACGAATAAGTTCGATTGCTTAGTTTACGAAATGTTGCTAATTAGAGAGTTAACACCACCTCTCAATGTCCAATCGGACTCAATTAAAGCAAAACTATTTGCGTGACATTATATATTCAGACATTATGTTAATTTCCTTTGGTGAACTATTTCTGACATTGACTCTATAATAATTTTTATCACTTCGAACTTGATAATGGCGTCATGACGACCCCGAAACGTTGTTCAGTTTTATCGTTTATTTTTACTTGTTTATGTATAACCAAACCTCTACTCATAAGGATACATGTATGTCTATTAATAAATTCAGGTGTCAGAACTTAAAGCTCTTGGTGGCCATTGTTTGGTTATGTGTGGTTATGATGGAAACGTCTACCATAGTGCCTCATCACTTCGCGAGCGTCTGCTATCTCAGGCAGGGTTCAATATCATAGAAACATTTGTCAGCTACTTGCAATGTAGGTTATTATATAATAATTTTCTATTAGTTTTTGTGGTTGGTCAGTTATATTATAACCAAAATCTCTCCTCCTTAAAGCAGTTTGACATAATGTTCCCTTACAATAATATTTCTTTCAAAATGACATGAGCTTACTTAATTAATAACAATACAATAATCAGTATTTAGTAATGATTGCCAATCACACTTACCCAGTCACATTCCCTCGCTTACTCACTTACCCATGAAATTTTCAAATTATAAATTGAAATAGAACTCCATCCTTGATCCATGAGTAATAAATGGGAAAAAATTAATCACAGTAATTGTTTTATATGATGAGTCTACATTTTTGTCTTTGAAGGCCAGTTCCCAGGATAATAAAGAGGATGTATCTGTTAAGAGTCTGCAAGAGCTATTCAACACCAAATATAGTATGTTGGGCCTTATTGCTTATATGATTAACAATTTTGTATTATAACTTTGTTGGTGTGTTAGTTGAACAGATAGATTGATTTGTTTACTAATGTTTTTTAAAAAATCATATGCTCTTAAATGCATGAAATCACTGTTTTTTCTCGCTTGCATTTTTTTTGTGTGGGGTCAGCATTAGTTCTAGCAAGCAAATTTTTCAACCATAACTGGGGTTGGGGGTTCAATCAAGTCTGATCGCTTCTGTTATGTACTTTCGTTGGACACAAAACTTTATTCCCCATGGAATTTTTCCACGCAGGTGTATAACTGACTAGTAGCCAAACCAAAATGTAGAACTTTAAAAATTTGTGGAGGGTAATGGCCTGCTATGGAGTAGCATCCCATAAAGTGGGCTCAGGGACAGAGTTGTAGTACACCTTAGATGTTTTCTGTCAAGAAAAAGAAGTGTTAGGTGACTCAAATAATTTCCAATACTTACAGACTTTGATTGATGAAAACTCTTGATAAGTTAGGGCTGCAATGATGGTATCAAACAAATACTCAATCATCGTTTAGCATTGCATCAAACTGATAAAGAATTGTATTATTTTTCCATAAAAGTATAAGTGATAGAAAATGCAAGAAACTATTGCATAGCTACCTTAAGTGGTGATTGCTGGACCAATAGATTCTCTGATTGCTTGACAGTGACTACAACAATCAGCAATTTCTTTTTGGGAAAATACTAAACATGGTCATATGCTTTGTGTAGGTGACCTTATCAATGAGCAAGGGCGGAAAATGCCATATACCAAGCTCCAGCAGTTGGGCATTGTCTTCAAAGACCTGTCAGAGGAATTGTTTCAAGAAATTGGAACAATTCCAAGGAAGCCAAATTTGTATGGCAGTGCCCAACGGCGCAAACTGTGGCAGACAAGAAATCGATGGACACTTGGTGTTACACTTTCACCAGAGACTTCCACCACCTCTTTCAGTAGTGTCCTCCCATCCACTAACCAGACACCCACTGTCCCTATTGATGTACTTGCATCCACTACCCACACATCAACTGTCCATATATCCACTTACCACACATCCACTGTCCCTACTAATGTACTCCCATCCACTTACCACACATCCACTGTCCCTACTAATGTACTCCCATCCACTTACCACACATCCACTGTCCCCACATCCACTGTCCACATATCAACTAACCGCACATCCATTGCCCCTATTAATGTACTCCCATCCACTAACCATACATACACTGTTCCCACATCCATGAACCGCTCATCTGCTGTCCATATATCCACTAACCACACATCCACTGCCCCTATTAATCTACACCCATCCACTAACCACACTTCCACTACTGCTATTAATGTACCCCCATCCACTAACCATACATTCACCGTCCCTGTTACTGTTCTCCCATCCATTACCCACTCAACCACTGTTCCTGCCAGAGTTGACCCATCTACTGCCTATATAAGCACTGTCCATAAAGCCACTGCCCATATCCAAGTTCACCCATCTACTTCTACCCGTCTATGTGAACTTTTCCAAAACACTTCTTCTCCAGCTGGTTTTGTCATTTCCAAAGGTAAGGTTCTAACGGTAATCTTCTGTAGATGCCTTGGCAGACGTGATGCCAAGGCAACACTGCTACAGACAATCTTGTTGTCCTGGTCACCGCAGAATGTTATTCAGAGTATGTAGATGCGGATGTTAGCTTTTAACTCAGGTTGAAGTAAAGTGACTTTGAGTTCTCGTTCAAAATATAGTCATTTCACATTTTATATGTTGTCTTTATGCAGACACTGAGTTTGGAATGATGATTTCTAGCACAAACATCCATGCCTTTTGCGTTCTGTCTCCGAGAACACAGCTACACGGCCGCACAGTGTCTCCAGGGAATGTGGTTGTAGAAGTTCGTAAGCTGCTCAAGCCAGGATTACGTCCTTTGTGCCATGGCGCTTTTGATGCTGAGGATCCTGTTTGTGTTGGTGGATTTTACGAATGGCCCTGCAACCTACTTACCTTTTTGAGTGAAGATTTGAAATGTCAGTTGTTAGGATGAAATGAATAATTTAAATTGAATAATAGTACACTGGACAAAACAATTGAGGATTGGATTTAAAGATAACTTTTGAATGGTTTATCTACATTCCATATACTTACGGTGATTTTACTTAATCCGTGAAATATGTTACGGAGTAACACTCTCTACTACACCTTACATCTTTTGTTATCTTTTATCGATTTTAGTGTAATAGTCACTGACTGTTAAACCTTGTTTCACGGGCTTAGTAAAACAACAACAAAATGGCACACATGTAATATTTTATTTTTATATAGAAAGTAGTTCAAGGACTGTCAATAGCCAACTCGATCTGATTAAAGAGCCGGAGAACGATTTTCATTGTAGGTTTCAAACATTCTGCAGCGAAGCATTAAGTGCATTGTATATATTTGCTACCATATGGCGAATTGAATTTTTGGGCCGAAAACGGACGTGGTTGCGCGCGTTTCCCCACCATTATTCTGATCTTCACGTTTACATTCGTGTATTTTAAAACTTTCCATGTGTGAACATTTCTTGCCTCTTATGTGGCCGTTTTAATGGAATTTAGTTAACTAAACGTCATTATAACGTAACCCAATCCTCAATTGTTTTGTACAGTGTACTATCTCTTGACCTTTGCAGTGCCCCGGGGATAGCCTGGGCATAGCTGGGAGCTAATGAGTGGTCTATGAACTTTCCATTACTATAATGTTGCGTAATTAGTTTTGGACTTTCCTTAGGAGATAGCTTAAACATATTCTTGATCTGTTATTTGTCGATCCATACTTTTTAACCTTGTTTTAAAAAAGGGATGGTTGATGCCCATGCGAGAGCTCCCCAGGTTGATAGCGGGCTAGCTATTTGGGTGTCTATCTATTTATTATGAACTTCAATTTCTTTTAATAATACCGTCGACTCCCGATAACTCGAACCTTCGAGGGAAATAGAAAAAGGTTAGAGTAAGCGAGAGGTTCGCGGGTTCGAGAAATTATAGTAAATGTATGACGGAAATCCAGGGAAAATCGATTTTGGTTCGAGTTAGCGAGGGTTTTAGTTATTGGGAGTCGACTGTAGACCTTCATTTATTACTTGTTTTTCTTCTTTTTTTGTTAATTCACAAATGCCCCCCTTTCCCTCACTCTTAAAAATAACGCAAAAATTCACGAAACCATTTCGCATTACATTGATCTGCAGGATGAGTGAAGGCATTTTAGATTACTTGAAGAAACGTTGACGCAATAAAAATAAATAAAATAGTGCAAAGATAGCATTAAACTGTAAACACCCCCCCCCCCCCCCCCCCTCCCTCAATACTAAACCGATCGCGTCTTTAATGCACACGTTTTCCCGTGCCAGTTACGTGATTTTCTTCAAGTTTCGATTCGGATTCCTTAAGCTGCTTACGTCTGTCGTGATTGGTCAAGAGATTACCTTGGTTGTGATTTTACAACCCTCGGTTGAGAGGCATGTACGTATTTTTATTACTATCTTTAATACAAGAGAATGCATTCAATCATTTTGTAAGACGTTGACTTTTTGCTGTATACGTCACACTTGCCTACAATAAAAGTATGAGTTAATTGCTTTGAATGCAGCCTGTTTATTCAGTACTGGTTTTAAAACCCGGGTCCTTTTTTTACCAGCCAAATGGGTATTCATGAAAAAAAGTATGCCCTCTAACCCGCGCGCTTCCTTTTCAAAACTACTTCTAAAACCACCGTACGAGGGTAGTACCCGTTAGGGCAAGTGCGACCGGTGCATAAGGACCCGCGCGATGTGATTTGAAACAATTTGGTCAGTGTTGTCTACGTATAACAATTTCTTTCACTTAATCAGGTTTTTTTAATTATTTCTGGATCCATGATATCACCTTAAATTTTGATTGGATGACTTTAAAATGCGTTCATTGGTCGACCTATCTTATTGCGACATGACAGCATTTCATTATGAGATAAAGACGAAAGCCTGTTGATTGTGCGATTCCCGCTAAAAAGAGACTAATTCATGTCATCCCTCCTATACTACTAACGAGGATAGGGCACTAATACCCTGAGGGCAGTGGATTGTCTTACGCCGAACATGAATTCACGGCGTAGGAGAATGCACTGCTCGCAGGGTGGGGAACTAACTGCAAAATAAATCCTTCAAAAATCCAGCGCTAGTTGTCGTCGTAATCAACTATGAACCGTATTTCATTGGGTAATATGATAAAATGGTTACTGACCTAGTTAGGACGCGCCGGACGAAAAAAAATGTTTGGCTATCGGCCGTGACCTCTCAGTTCGCACGCACACCATGATCGTGCGGCCCGACCTAATTCAGTTAATAAGTACATTTATCATGTGACCCGTACGGCCCTGCGAACCATGGAACAATCTTTCGTCTTTGCCTTTGCACGGAAGGGGTACAAGGTTGTGCTACATGTATGTCAAAGGGATGTCATTTCGACTTAAGTTAACATGTGAAAGGGTAAGGGGTTGACCCACATATGAAACATTAAGTCATGGTCATGGGGAATGGACGTCGCGCGTACGCCATGACCTCCAGCCAAACATTTTCCCATCCGGCCCTCCCACTCAGTCAGTTAGTACATAGTACATTCATGTTGCTTTGCACAGAAGGAGAATCTGGTTTGCGAACACATGTTTCCTAAAAGTTGCTAGGTGTGAGGCTTTCATAGGTAAAAACAAGAACGGCCAAACGGTCGGTAGATATGAGAAGATAAATCCCTTCCTGTGAAGCATCCATTACCAATTTTCGCCAAAATAATTTAGTCGCCACGCGTTTGGTTGGAAGCTCTAGGGAAGATACACAATGTTTCATATGGTGGTCAATCCCTTACCCTTTCACATGCCAACTTTAGTCGAAATGACATCCCTTTCACATACATGAAGCACAACCTTGTACCCCTTCCGTACAAAGGCAAAAACAAAAGATTGTCCCATACGAGATTAGAAAACCGCTGTAAAACAGGAAGAACTACACCGCTTCAATATTTTAACGGCCGCGAACGTAATCTTTGTCTGGCAACCCTTTCGTCGGGGGCACCATTCGTAACGCCTCACAGGATTGGCTAAGAAAACAATAGAACAAACACAAGAACAATGGACCCCAGCCCTAAGAACAATAGAGGTGCACCTCATCCAGGACCAATAAAATTTGAGGTTCTAAAGAGGTCCACTCTTACTGTTCGTCGGTGCCTTCTCGTATAACGCATTACGTGGATTCCTCCCAGGTGACTTGCCTCCCTGCTGCTTGTTCTCTCGAACTCTGTTGTTCTCTCGCGCGTCTTGCTCGCATATGAACCACATCGGACGTTGCCTGCAATGAAGTCAACTCGTGTGTACGCTTGGTTCCATTTGTAAACACTATACACAGTTTGTTGCAGGGACTTGTCTTATGTGGAAGAATCCAACGGTTTCGTCAGTTTTACCAGTTACACTGAGTAAAATTAGTGCATTTTAACTTCTTTTGATGAAATGTTGGACCAAATACGCATTTCTTGCCTGATCCCATTTTTCGGTCTTGTGTGAAATAATCCACCGGTTTAGTCAGTTTTACCAGTTACACTGAGGAAAATTAGTGCATTTTCACTTCATTTGATGAAATGCAGGACCAAATACGCATTTCTTGTCTGATCCCATTTTTGGATTTTATGTGAAATAATCCACGGGTTAAGTCGCTTACTTTAAATTCAGTGCATTTTCACTTTTTTTGATGAAATGTTGGACTAAATACGCATTTCTTGCGTAATCCCATTTTTGGGTCTTATGTGAAATAATCCACGGGTTTAGTCAGTTACCGTAAAATCAGTGCATTTTCAGTTGCTGTGATGAAATGTTGGACCAAATACGCATTTCTTGCCTGATCCCATTTTTCGATCTTATATGTGAAATAATCCACATGCAGGTTTAGTCTGTTACAGTAAAATCAATGCATTTTCACTTCTGTTCGTGAAATGTTGGACCAAATACGCATTTCTTGCCTGATCCCTTTTTTTGGTTTTATGTCAAATAATCCACGGGTTGAATCACTTACTTTAAATTCAGTGCATTTCCACTTGTTTTGATGAAATGTTGGACCAGATACGCATTTCATGCCTGATTTCATTTTTCGGTCTTATATGAGATAATCCACGGGTTTAGTCAGTAACAGTAAAATCAGTGCATTTTCAGTCCCTCTGATGAAATGTTGGACCAAATACGCATTTCTTGCCTGATCCCATTTTTCGATCTAATATGTGAAAAAAACCACAGGTTTTGTCAGTTACCGTAAAATTAGTCCATTTTCACTGCTTTTGATGAAATGTAGGACCAAATACGCATTTCTTGTCTGATCCCATTTTTGGGTTTTATGTGAAAAAATTCACGGGTCGAGTCACTAACTTTACATTCAGTGCATTTTCACTTCTTTTGATGAAATGTTGGATCAGGCATTTCTTGCGTAATCCCATTTTTGGGTCTTATGTGAAATAATCCACGGGTTCAGTCAGTAACAGAAAAATCAGTGCATTTTCAGTTGCTGTGATGAAATGTTGGACCAAATACGCATTTCTTGCCTGATCCCATTTTTCGGTCTTATATGTGGAATAATCCACAGGTTTAATCAGTTACCGTAAAATCAGTGCATTTTCACTGCTTTTGATGAAATGTTGGACCAAATACGCATTTCTTGTCTGATCCCATTTTTGGGTTTTATGAGAAATAATCCACGGGTTGAGTCGCTTACTTTAAATTCAGTGCATTTTCACTTCTTGTGATGAAATGTTGGACCAGGCATTTCTTGCGTAATCCCATTTTTGGGTCTTATGTGAAATAATCCACGGGTTCAGTCAGTAACAGAAAAATCAGTGCATTTTCAGTTGCTGTGATGAAATGTTGGACCAAATACGCATTTCTTGCCTGATCCCATTTTTCGGTCTTATATGTGAAATAATCCACAGGTTTAATCAGTTACCGTAAAATCAGTGCATTTTCACTGCTTTTGATGAAATGTTGGACCAAATACGCATTTCTTGGCTGATCCCATTTTTGGGTTTTATGAGAAATAATCCACGGGTTGAGTCGCTTACTTTAAATTCAGTGCATTTTCACTTCTTGTGATGAAATGTTGGACCAAATAGGCATTTCTTGCCTGATCCCATTTTTGGGTTTTATGTGAAATAATTCACGGGTTGAGTCGCTTACTTTAAAATCAGTGCATTTTCACTTCTTTTGATGAAATGTTGGACCAAATACGCATTTCTTGCCTGATCCCATTTTTTGGTCTTATGTGAAATAAACCACGGGTTGTCAGTATAACAGTAAAATCAGTGCATTTCAGTTCATCTGATCAGAAATGTTGGACCAAATACGTATTTCTTGCCTTATCCCATTTTTCGGTCTTATATGTGAAATAATCCACCGGTTTAGTTAGTTACCATAACATAAGTGTATTTTCAATTCTTTTGATGAAATGTTGGACCAAATACGCATTTCTTGTCTCATCCCATTATTCGGTCTTGGACCAAATACGCATTTCTTGCCTGATCCCATTTTTTTTCGATCTCATATGTGAAATAATCTATCGGTTTAGTTACAGCATGTGAAATAATGCACATGCAGGTTTAGTCTGTTACCGTAAAATCAGTGCATTTTCACTTTTTTGATGAAATGTTGGAGCAAATACGCATTTCTTGCCTGATCCCATTTTTCGGTCTTATGTGAAATCATCCACGGGTTTAGTCAGTAACCGTAAAATCAGTGCATTTTCACTTCTTTTGATGAAATGTTGGACCAATTACGTATTTCTTGCCTTATCCCATTTTTCGGTCTTATATGTGAAATAATCCACCGGTTTAGTTAGTTACCGTAAAGTCAATGCATTTCCACTTCTGTTCATGAAATGTTGGACCAAATACGCATTTCTTGCCTGATCCCATTTTTTTCGATCTCATATGTGAAATAATCCCCCGGTTTAGTTAGTTACAGTAACATAAGTGCATTTTCAATTCTTTTGATGAAATGTTGGACCAAATACACATTTCTTGTCTCATCCCATTTTTCGGTCTTGTGTGAAATAATCCACCGGTTTAGTCAGTTACCGTAAAATCAGTGCATTTTCACTTCTTTTGATGAAATGTTCGATCAAATATGCATTTCTTGCCTAATCCCATTTTTCGGTCTAATGTGAAAGAATCTACCGGTTTCGTCAGTTACTTGTCTAATACAGACACATTGTTATGAGGTAATTCGAGCTCTTTATTCTAAAATTACCCTGCTTAATAGTCGGACCCCTTTATTACTGGAACATTATTTATTTGTGAGTTTACATTATACCCGTAGAGCATAAAAAAATGAAATGAAATGTATTAAAGGATCAAATATGCCTATGAAAATACAGATGAATACTGAAAGTGAATAGAATTTTCGCACTTCCAGCAGTTGTCAAAGAAAAAAACAAGAAAGCCGTCTCAGACTTAAACAGGATTCCAACCCATGACCTCGCCATACTGTTGCACCAAAAGAATATCCATTGACAATTGATTTCTGCATATTCAATCCTTAAACACTCGTTTATTCATCCAATAATTATTATTTATTGTTGTAGTTGCTCGTTTGCAAATATTGTAACAATGGAGTAATCATATGACTGTAAAATGTTACAGCAACAAATGACAGTCTCATTATGTGCGGACAGAGAAAGACACCAACATTATTCACTTATTTATAAACGTCCATAAACTTAAGACGTGAACAGGAAAATATACATAACAGACTAGCTGATCTCATCGAAACTAATTCTCACATAGCTGGGGGTGAGAAAATTCTTTGAACAGCAGTGAAACATTTTTCCGCATAAAACGCTATCTAACAGTATATACATGTTTAAGATGTATTATAAAAAAGCAAAATGCTGCATTGCGAAGCACGTCAAATAGGTATGTATAGTGCGAGCACACTGCGAGTATCACAAATTTCACTCATAAAAGCACAGTGTTGACCTTGAGCAACTTCTGTATTTAATTCAAACGATTTAGTTTACTCTATTGGTTCTCGTCAATAATTTCGATGGAATTGAGCTCCTTTGTTCGCAAGGGGCCAAAGAAACAGTTGTAAAAACGTTTTAGAATTAGGCCTGGTTAAATGGCATGTCGAACTATATTCGCCATGTATGTAGGGCTGAAAACTTTTGAGCTCTAATGTCCTTCTTGACAGTCTTTTGTCAAGTGCTTTCTGTATCTGAATCTGAATTTCCCAAGTCAGACTCGTCGTCACTGCCATATTCGACATTAAGAAGTGAACGAAGGCTTCCAGAACATCTGCTTCCTCTAGTTCGAGAGCGACGTCTCCATCATCGTCGTCAACATTACTTTCCACATCGCCGTCATCGCGAGTGTCTTCCAACACTTCAAGAACTCCTTCATCTTCATTGTCAACAATCTCAGAGTCTCTCAGTACTACCACTCGTGGAGAACAGTCGTTTGAGGTGCAGAGTGAAGATCCTGAGTTCGTCCAACTTTGTCAATGTGATTGATAGTAAACTACGAAAATCTGCCGACTCAGTTGTCAAGGCTAATTCATTTGACCAGTTCTCTAAACGTGCAAGTTTTCCCTCATAATAACTTATTACTCTGACCATCTCTTCCTTTGTCATTTCCACTTCTTCGGTGCATCTTTTGAACAAATGGTTCAAATCAATGAGTTGCCTTTTAATACAATAAGGCACAGGAGACGGCAGATCGGTATCAGCGTCGAGAATATTACACAGAGGAGAGCTAATATTAAGGGCTTCTTCCACGACGATCTTTGCGGGATATTTGCAACCTGTTACGTTTGTTTCAAGCCCTTGATACTCTTTCACCAATTGTTTAACAGCAGTAGTTGTCTTGGTTGTTTTGGTGATCTGACCACACAATTTCTTAACAATAGCTTGGCCATCTGTTAAATAAACAAACGATAAAAGAAAAAATATTATAACATCTTAAACTATAAAGAGAACAAAACACGATAATAATAACAATAATATATTAACATAACATAACATCATAATAATAATAATGGAGAGAATCGAACAATAATAATAATAATAATAATAATAATAATAATAGTAATAATGATGATGATTTTAGAGAGGGTAACACCAAGGTAACTGTAGGTTAATTAGGGCGCCCTTGAAAAACACAATTCACAGTCCCGAGAGAAAATGGAACACAACAAGCATGAAGATGGGCTAGAGCTTAGAGCTTACTGGAAGATCTTATCGAGAGATTGAGGACAGGCTACGCTATAAAGTATGATCTATAGTGTCAGTCACTTGTTAGGATCAACCTTTCACGTTCCTGGTTTCTTTCATGTGTGCCTGAACAACCACTTGTACTGCTGAACCCCTTACATCAGCAACGGTTTCACCATTGTACTTCTAACTTTTGATTACGTATCTGTATACCTGCATATTTCCTCATCAACTGCAAGAGAAACCACCTTTCAGAACACTTTCCATGCATAGACAACAACAAGCCTTTTCGGCGCTTATCTTACAGCTCACGGATGTAAGACAGGTACAAGCTACTGTCTGGAGACTACCGTGGTTGACCGTTCTCCATATTCTTGAGCTCAAGGTCCAAGCTATGATAACAGTGAATAAATGAGAGAAATGTCATGAATGAACAACTGCGAAAATGTCATTCTCCTTACATTTAGAACATTATTGTTACTTCAAAATATAACTTAGCGGATTTCCAGAGTGATGTCATACCGGTCAAGCTGCTCTGTTAGGATCTTCCAAGTGTCAGACCCAGATTTACTTCTTTGCAAGCTGGTCCTGTTAACATTAAAAGAAAAAGTGAAATGAAAAGCACGAATAAGGCAATACAGAGCAAAAAAAACCAAACGTAAAAAAGGGTTCTGGACAAAACGCAACAATTGTTATATTATGAAGATGACAATAAATATATAAAATAAATCTTACATATTGATATGTATTATAATAATCACGTACTAAGGTAGAAAATTAACAACAACAACAACGAAATGTGCCGCAATTCATTGTAGTCCAGATAATATTATTGTTTGATGTACAGTCATTGTAATCAGAATAGTATGCTTAAAACGTGTACCAGATAGTTTGCATTATACCTCACAGAGTAATACCGTCGTAACTTCTCGGGATAGGCCTCTGCCGATGAACCTTCACAAAGAAACAATAAAAGCTAAGCAAAAATGTCTTTTCTTTAGATTTTGAAATTTAGGAAGATGGATGAGACCTTAAAATATTTAAATTTCATGAGCCCGTTCAAGCCCAGATCACACATACAATTTTACAATGAAACTGGAGCAACAATCCATATTATGAAGGAGGCTTCATTTATTGGATTCTCCCGGTTATTACCATAATGGCTTTATGGCAACTCCTGGACTTGGGCACAGGATGTACGGTATATATATATATATATATATATATATAATTATACCAGGATACCAGGAAGTGAAAGGCATTAACCATAATAAATGAGTCGCATATTCTTCACATTGTCTAGACAACCTCAAAGGACCAGCTTACCTGGTTTATCTGTATTGCATGGATTTGTGATGGACAATTTTTCTGCCTCACTCCACTCTTCGACATTTGAAATGTCCACTTTTGTACCTTATAATACAATATAAAATGGGCCATTGTAACGTAAATTTGCTCAGTTAATCGGCACCCAAACCAGTTGGCTCTTCCTAGATGGGATATTTTACGTGAGAAACAAAAGTAGAATTGCCACATTTGTTACACTGGCACCATACCTGTTTCAGCAAGCTTACTTATAAGCAAAGCCAGTTGATCCTCAGTTACTTTTTTGGTTTTTGGTTTTTGGTTTCTTTCTGTAAGTGGTCACAAAGGCGTTCCCCTACAAAAAGGCAAATCATCTATTTAATCTTGAAGCTGAATCTCTCTGAGAAAACACCATAACAAGGGAAGACCTGAACTCTACGACAGTTCTACGAAAACCTGTTTGAATCAGTCCTGATTAAAATGCTTTATCAAGAATCTCTCGTAAGCAACCATCTCCCATAAGTGGTCATCTCTACTAAGCAAGAGGGTGCACTCTCTTACAAGTAATTCAAGAAAAAGAAACTGGCAATGAAATGATATGGTGACAATTACATTAAAAAGTAGAGAATAACTCAATGTGGTATTGTAATCTCTAACATAATGATGACCCTTGCAAAGAGCAATTCTTCAATGTTACAGCCTGGGCCAATTAAAACATTGTAAATTAAATTAAAACATTCTTTGCATAATGAACTAAGAAGTCAGTAAGAGTATCCACTCTGTGGGCTGGAGTCATCTCTTTGGTAATCTTTGATGATGGCCTTAGGTAAGACCACAACCTTTCCATGACCTCACCATCACTCAGACCAAAGCCCTCCAGTCGTTTCCCACTATAGTTGACCTGTTATAAAAACAGTTATCTTGTTGTATCTATTTATTTGCAATTTACAGCTGGCTGAGATTTTCTCAGATTGTGCAAAATTGGGTTTCCTTGATGAGAGCCCTCTGTAACAATTTAGTTCCCTCATTTAAACAATTAAGTCCCAATACACTGTACCAACCCCAGCAATGCCATACATGTAATGTTCAAAAGGACAAAATTAATAACCTTAAACTTGGCAAACATTCAAATCAAAACATCATATCATAAATGCTACAATAAGCTTAAAGCTTTCTGTGTGCAACTGTACCTGACATGAAACCTTGTGACCATAGCAATGAAATGCAGGGATAGCAAGTACAACACTGTCCATCAGGCTCTCCTGGTGAGTGTTCTAAAACAATAATAATGAATAGCATTTACAATATTTCCAAAAACACTGATTTTAAGGTAATCAATGGAATGGAATGATTCAATATGTATACTACAAAGGTAAGTGAAGTTTCAAAGTAACTTATTACTTGTACAGGCTGCAACAAAATCATAGTCCAATATTGGTAATTGCAGCTTTGACCTTTGAAATCAAGACAACACGGGAGACAACATCACCACTTCAAAATCAAGTGGAAAAATTGCCAAGGAATGGAGAATAAAGTGGTTGATAATGAAAGGGAAACTTGTGTACTTGTGTAATTAAATTAATTAATGCAATTATAATGATGGTACAAAAAATAGAATCATATACAGCAAAAGTGAAAACAACATAATTATACTAATACAATTGCGCCTTTAAAACTATTTATAAAAGGGGAGCTTAAAGTACAATGTAGATGTGATACTTATAAAAACAAGACATACAACATATTTGAACTTAGTAAAGAAGTATTTTTCGTTTGTCTCACGATGTAGTCACTTCCGATGTGGATCGCGACGTTTCGACTGCATAAGTCTTCTTCAGGTGATGGGGTGATGGGGTCGACTGGTTACGCGTCACCTTATGAACTTAAGAACCTTAAGAACTTGTCTTTAAGTGTTGCTTACACTTTTCCATAACATTAATGTAAAATCCACAGATGGGCAAATCTTACTTTCAGATGTGTATCTAAGACACATGCAATGTCATTAAAGAAGAATATTGTAATGTTTTTCTTGTCAAGCTTTTCTTTGATCCACTTCAGCAGAAATACTGCATTTCCAATCCTGGAAGTGACAATTAAGATAAACATTAACAACTTAGTTGTAAAATGTATATTAATATTATTTTGATCAGGGTTTTCACAGACTTTCCCCTGTCAGATGTGAACATTATTTTTAGTGGCAATTTGTTCATATTCTATTGTAAAATTTCAACCCTGTTGATAATGCTGGGTATGCTTAGATGGGAACTCGACTGCATCCTTAAAACATAGCCTTAAGTATATAAACTTATTTTGTGTAAATGACATAAATTAATACTGATTACATGCAGTTTGAGATGTCAATTGCTATCCAATAGATATAAATTTATACATACTCCTCTCCCCTCTTTAAACTGAAAAATTTTAACGGCACTTCATGTCTGCAGCCAGCTCCAAAGAGGGCGGTCTCATCCAATTTTTTGGACTTTATTTTTGACCGAAGATTGGAACCTGCTTGAAATTGGTTGCATGAGTCCTATATAATGGAATATATAATGGAATTAAAAAGAAGCAGAATTATGAAAACAAAACAAAACAAGAGACTGATAGTTACTTATTTTTTGCCACAAAAAAATGACAGCATTTCAGCACTTTCTTTTTTTTAACAACCTGATAAGTGTACAAGTAACAAACTTCAAATACATGTACCTTTTTTCTTGTAAAAGAAACCATTGGTAATGCTTATTCTTTCAATCAAGCTGTAGAATGTTATCTTTGCCTCGTGCGGGTGAAGGTCTTGTGTTAGTTTCAAATGTAAGTGGCACTAGCATTTATAACCAGTGTTATGTTGTATTGCATATTACATGTAGATGGAACAAGTGTGTTATCTGCATAATGAACACCAATATGACAGCCCCTCCTCCTTTACCCGGGCTTGGGACCGGCAAAAGTGCAAATATAAAAACACTCTTGGCAGAGTTAACTGTCACAAGATGTCAAATTATTGAAATAAAAATTATATATAATTATGAAATTGCCGCACAATAACAAAATTCTCCAAATGGTATGATTTTGAAATCGGAATTGCAGTGAAACTCACTGGTGCTTTGGAAGTGGGCTTCTTATTGTAAGATGTTATAAAGGAGTCCACCTTGTCTTGCTCAATAAACAAAGCCTCTCCATGATTGGGTGCTTTGGCACTTGTCCCAGCACTGCACTTCCTCGCACAACCAAACAATGCATCAATGGAAATATACATGTTTCCATTTTCCTAAAACAGTAACAGGTTTTCCACATCATCAACATTTACAAAATTAATAATATTGTAGATTTCTACAGGGCAATTATTCCACTTAACGGGTCGATTGCACTGAGTGAAATTATGTCATACATATATAGGAGATTTCCTAACAACTGAAAAACTCTTAACAAACCTTGGGACAGGCTGCAAATTCATGATCTTCACCCAACAGAGAATTGAAATGGGAAAGGTTGTTCAAAATACTGGATAAAAACCTAAACTCTCCAAAACACTCTCCAACAAGAAGCCTGTAAACATCCTTGACCTGCAAAACAGAGTATTAGTCAGCATAACAACAAAGAACTAAGAAAAGCTTGTTTTCTTGTAAAACTGAAGGAAATTTCTCTCCAAATGGAAGTTTGACTTGAAAAGCCTTGACTGTGACTTGTTGGGCTGTACTCTAACAGTGTTCAGGGGCCAAGGGCTAATAACTTTTGTCTTTAGGCAACTATGAAAACTTACTTTTTATTTTGTCTTAAGTTTAATATGTAATAAATACATGTTAGTACTCAAGAATTCCCCCTGCACTTATTTTGTGCCTTCATCACTGCCTTTGGTGCTTTATAACAGAAACAATCCACATTTAACTCTCTTTTTATAATTATGTTTGACAAAACAAACTGAAAATTGTGTTAATAAAATTGCTGAAACAGACTGCGACCACTTTGGTCGCCAATGGTGAATTGAAAAAAATGGTGATTCATATTGCCATGGAAGTTGCAAATTTGGTGACTTGTATTTCGGCAGTGATGTAGTAAGATGATGAACTTGATCACTGTATTTGGCAATAGCCCCTTCCCAAAATGTATGAAGAGGACACAAAGAATAGTTTGCTCATCCCAATTTGAATTTGATCACAGACCTGCCACTTAAATAATTTAGGCTCAAAATGTTCAGAAGTAAAATGTCTCATGTAATATGTGTCTTGCAGAGGAAAATTAAAATGCATTTTTAGATTGGTGACCAAAATGTTATATTTGGTGACCTTTTTACCAGTGCAGGTTGCAAAAATGCAACTCAGAAAAAAGTATAGCTTGGTGAGCTGATTACAAGCTATAACCAACATCTTGTTCAACATTATAATAGGAAGATGCTGGAACAACAAAATTATTAAATACTTACATAAACTTTTGAAAGGGAAGGAGCCAGCCACTGGATTGCTTGGTAAGCAGTTTTCAGTGAAACTCTGTACTCCAGGAAGAAATACTGAAGTAGCCTCATCAAACGCAACTACACGCTGCTTGGGAGTAGATGGCCAAAAGCCATTCCTCACAAGAGTCACAGCTTCAGGCTCATGCGAACAGAATTTCACTTTAATGGCATGCTGTTGGCCTAAAAAAAAGTATTCCGGCCAGAAAGTATAGGTATACATGTATGTTAAGACCATAACAATCCCTTAAAGAATTTGGCAAGTGGGAAGGGAATACCCATGATGCAGACTACATGTACATTTGAGGAGCAAGGCAACTGTCTCCCACTCATGTGGCCCTGCATTGAAATCCCAGAATTGACACCACATGCGGGCTGAATTTGACCTATTAGTTCTCATCCCTGTTCCTAGGTTGTCAACATTAAAACTGTTGATCTGACTCGTCAAAACAAGCCTTTTAGCTAGTGCTACATCAGTGCTACAATGACAATCCACATTAAAAATTTGTAAACATTTCATTTCATTTATGACAAACACAATCAAAACTTACCATTCATATCAATTGCTGTAATGTCACGAATGTAACCATGATCATTATTATGTACTGTGGACCAGACGCATTCATCAAACTGATAGGGAACGTACCTACCATCCTGAATTTGAAAAGAGGGAATAATACTAATGGTATCTTACTTTGTGGCTAAGTTGTTGTCTTTCTCATCAGTATAAATGTATCACTTTAACTTGGCTCTTTAATCAATAATATTTGCGTATTAAAAAATGAAGATTAGAACATATTTTTGGACATGAAAATGGCATGGCTTTTTCACTATAGGTTTGGCATTGATCTCTTTTTAGTACCCTGGGTGTTTACCTGTAGCAGTGGTGCATTTGTTGAATAAATTCTTTTGAATAACAAAAGCTAGAAATTGACCATGGATTTCTTAAACAGTCAGTCACATTGAACTGCTGAAAAATACAACCTGAATAATTTATAGGTGAAGAAACTATGATTTAAATGTACCTTCTGTTAGTTAGATATTGCAGTGAAAACATTTCAAGACAACAAAAAAATACCACCGTTAAAAAGTGAGGAGAGTTCAGTGTGTGATTATATGAGCCGGGTTGGTCCAGTTTGATGAGATGACTTTCAACCTGGTATAACATGAGGTGGCCCAGCCCTGGCCAGACCTAAATTTAGCATCAATGATTTAGGCTGAAAGTTGTTGTTTGAAAATGGTGGTGAAGCATAGATTGTTTTAAAAAAGCATTTTCCCAGCTTTTTGGTTCTTTGTGCTTTCAGAACTAACCAGTCTTTATGTCATTTAGAAAGAAAAATGACCATTTACGCCCGGCATTTACAGGCCAGCAGGTTTGCTCTGAGGCATTTTTTCTTTTTTTGCTGTTCCGGTTAGCCGGGCTGGCCCAGTAAACGCGATTACATGGAATAATTTCAGCTCAGTTAGCCGGGATCCCGGATAACCTGCTGGCCCAGTTGTCATGTCATTGCAAAGTTGATTTTTGTTGTCTCGGCAAAACTACAACCCAAGACAAAATTAGTTGGGAAGGCTTGTAAAACGCTAAAAAATGACACCACCTTTGGGTTTCAGCTCAATTAAAGGCGCGCACAACGCTTTCTATAGCCCCCCTCTCCCCCAAAGCCAATGTTGAAGACGTCTATACAGAAGACAGTGTAAGTTAAGTATTTGCGCTAACAGCAACTTTGAAAGAGGGGGGACAAGGGGGGAGGGGTGAGGAAAACAAGGAACCTTCCCAACACTTTTGTCTTTGGTTGTATGAAAACTGAAAAGAACTTTAAACTACTCATAAAATCCAAAGTATTAACGATATAGCGCTAAGACATCGTCCGCTAAATGATAATTCATTAGTCTTGCCTGTGTCAATGTCAGAGGTTAAAACGTTCACATTGACGGATTATTACAAATGTATAATAATGATCAAACGGTAACGGTTGCGTGACAAAAAGTCCGTGAAAACCTCGAAATACATTGCACTCTAAACAGCCAAATATTATTACATAGGAAAGCGTTTTAGCAATGTTACGTTATAAGTTAATGTTAATACGTGTTATTACTGAGTTCAATAGTAGTTTTCTGGAACGACGCTTCAAAGTGCAGGTCGAGAAAAAACATCACGTAGATGGACAATGAACGTGGATCCGAAACGAGAAAATGTCGTTTAGGAGTAACTTGATTGAGCTTTGAATGATATACTAACAACACAAGCAAACAGAAAAAAACTTGAAAAGCGAATAAAAACGATTATTAGTATATTTATTATCTCTGTGGTAACGACCTGTCAAACTTGCGTGACCTCGCAAGAGTACTTCTGCCAACATTACTCCACAATACTCCACACCAAAAAGCACTCAAAAATAGCTTTTAAAAGGTCTTTCATTTCGATTACAGTGGATTGTGGTTAAGAACTTAACAGCTCAGTAGAGGACCCTGTTATAAATCTCTAAAGTAAAGGATTTTCCTTATTTTGAACAATACTCCATTGGGAAACAGTCCTTAAAACATAAATCTAATTATCTTGTTTATATTTCGTACTTTTCGTGGAGTAATGTTGGATTTCTACTGAAATGAAACCGAAACAACTGGATTATTCATTCCAACAAGCCCTTATAACAAAGACATTAACATTGGCCATTTTGCTTTCGTTTACATTGCTTTCAACAGCTATAATTCACCATATATGAATGGAGTAATGTCGCACGTTCGTGGAGTAATGATGCACTCGCACAATTAACGTCTAAAACCGATGACTGATAATTAAATTACTGTTTAGCTTAATAACTGGGCAACACAGTGCCCATAGGGTACCAAGTGCAATTGTTCTGCTGGAGGAATTTGCCCCCAGAAATGTAGATATTTCCATCTTACATTTAACATCTCTGTATTCAGGATTAACTCGACTAACAACGTTCTTTGAAGGTCTGAATATTCAATTTTAACTTAATTATCCCGTTCTGTCCTTGACCAAAGAAACTACTAATAGTTCGACATTCATGCTCGACACAATCACAAAACATTTCATACTATGATAATGTATTTTACGCCTTCAATTGTTGTAGAAAAAGACGTTATCCGTAGACCACACCCAAGTAATCTTCAACACAACCCAAGACAAAATTAGTTGGGAAGGCTTGTAAAACGCTAAAAAATGACACCACCTTTGGGTTTCAGCTCAATTAAAGGCGCGCACAACGCTTTCTATAGCCCCCCTCTCCCCCAAAGCCAATGTTGAAGACGTCTATACAGAAGACAGTGTAAGTTAAGTATTTGCGCTAACAGCAACTTTGAAAGAGGGGGGACAAGGGGGGAGGGGTGAGGAAAACAAGGAACCTTCCCAACACTTTTGTCTTTGGTTGTATGAAAACTGAAAAGAACTTTAAACTACTCATAAAATCCAAAGTATTAACGATATAGCGCTAAGACATCGTCCGCTAAATGATAATTCATTAGTCTTGCCTGTGTCAATGTCAGAGGTTAAAACGTTCACATTGACGGATTATTACAAATGTATAATAATGATCAAACGGTAACGGTTGCGTGACAAAAAGTCCGTGAAAACCTCGAAATACATTGCACTCTAAACAGCCAAATATTATTACATAGGAAAGCGTTTTAGCAATGTTACGTTATAAGTTAATGTTAATACGTGTTATTACTGAGTTCAATAGTAGTTTTCTGGAACGACGCTTCAAAGTGCAGGTCGAGAAAAAACATCACGTAGATGGACAATGAACGTGGATCCGAAACGAGAAAATGTCGTTTAGGAGTAACTTGATTGAGCTTTGAATGATATACTAACAACACAAGCAAACAGAAAAAAACTTGAAAAGCGAATAAAAACGATTATTAGTATATTTATTATCTCTGTGGTAACGACCTGTCAAACTTGCGTGACCTCGCAAGAGTACTTCTGCCAACATTACTCCACAATACTCCACACCAAAAAGCACTCAAAAATAGCTTTTAAAAGGTCTTTCATTTCGATTACAGTGGATTGTGGTTAAGAACTTAACAGCTCAGTAGAGGACCCTGTTATAAATCTCTAAAGTAAAGGATTTTCCTTATTTTGAACAATACTCCATTGGGAAACAGTCCTTAAAACATAAATCTAATTATCTTGTTTATATTTCGTACTTTTCGTGGAGTAATGTTGGATTTCTACTGAAATGAAACCGAAACAACTGGATTATTCATTCCAACAAGCCCTTATAACAAAGACATTAACATTGGCCATTTTGCTTTCGTTTACATTGCTTTCAACAGCTATAATTCACCATATATGAATGGAGTAATGTCGCACGTTCGTGGAGTAATGATGCACTCGCACAATTAACGTCTAAAACCGATGACTGATAATTAAATTACTGTTTAGCTTAATAACTGGGCAACACAGTGCCCATAGGGTACCAAGTGCAATTGTTCTGCTGGAGGAATTTGCCCCCAGAAATGTAGATATTTCCATCTTACATTTAACATCTCTGTATTCAGGATTAACTCGACTAACAACGTTCTTTGAAGGTCTGAATATTCAATTTTAACTTAATTATCCCGTTCTGTCCTTGACCAAAGAAACTACTAATAGTTCGACATTCATGCTCGACACAATCACAAAACATTTCATACTATGATAATGTATTTTACGCCTTCAATTGTTGTAGAAAAAGACGTTATCCGTAGACCACACCCAAGTAATCTTCAACACAACCCAAGACAAAATTAGTTGGGAAGGCTTGTAAAACGCTAAAAAATGACACCACCTTTGGGTTTCAGCTCAATTAAAGGCGCGCACAACGCTTTCTATAGCCCCCCTCTCCCCCAAAGCCAATGTTGAAGACGTCTATACAGAAGACAGTGTAAGTTAAGTATTTGCGCTAACAGCAACTTTGAAAGAGGGGGGACAAGGGGGGAGGGGTGAGGAAAACAAGGAACCTTCCCAACACTTTTGTCTTTGGTTGTAGGCCAGCCCTCTATAAACTTTAGATTCATTCATCAATAACATAACAATCCACATAACTAGGGAATATCATACCTTCCAGAATTCCGGCTGGTGCAAGGTTCTACCTCCAGCATGGACAGCCCCTATGTGCTCTTGGCATAGAAACTGCCCAGGACTGCACTGAAGGCATCTCCCTACAGCCTGTTCTCCACAGCAAGGTATCACACATTTCTGATCGACCTCCAACGACTGCAGTGATACCATTGCTGAAAGAAGATTTTCCCTGACATCTTTCCACGACGCGGCGAGCCTAACCTTTCTTTTGCGGTAGGCTTTAATGTTTTTTCTCAATTTTACTTTTCGAAACCTTGCCGTTTTAGTTTTCGAGACAGAATCCGCAGAATCAACGGCTTCATCTAGTGGAGACATTTCTTCCGCGAAACCGGTAGCGCCAAATGCGCTTGTTGTCGTCGAAGTTGACGTTGCATCCAGCTGCTGAACCGCGTATCGAAGAGGCACACGTAGCTTCGACTTTTTAGCCGCCTTTCCCCCTTTAAAACTGACAACATTCACAGTTTTCCTAGATCTAAAATCTCGTCGAGGAGGCATATTAACGTGGCGATCGAACCAACGAAGCAGGACAGACAGTATTCCATGAGACTATGTGACCAAGCCTTTTCGTTCCACTCAGTAGGTAAATAGGGCCTACTTTACCCGCTTGCATGCGGTAATTTGATGATAATTAGATTCGCTTATATGCGGCTAATTATACGCGAATCGGGTGTCCAAAAGTAAGATGGCGGAATTTTATCGATGTTGAAGCCATTCCCCTTCAAATCTTTCACATCCCATTAAAAATAGGAACTAGGAAATGCTTAAACAAGTCCAAGGGTAAATTGAAGAGATATTCTTCTTGTAAAGGTTTGGATTAAATGGATTTTTATTGTGAAATTGAAGTACACTAGATGATTGTAACAGGATCAGAACGAATACAAGATTGTTGACTGTATATATCATGTAACCTAGAGTTGCAAGTTATGAATCAGGCTAATATCTTCTGTTTATGTTTGAGCTTAGCAAAATATTAACTGCATTTCTGAAATTAGAGGCTATTGATAAAGAAACTGCTAGCCTAATAATTATAAAAACTCAGAAAAAACCTGAATCAGAAAAGTAAGAAACTTGTCAATATTATTTCTCTAGACATTTTATAGGTGCAGAAACTCGCATTTTGTATATACTTTTTGTATACAACAAATGCCATAACAATGATGAGGCTAATGGATAGTTTTGGGTGTCTACTTTTTGTACACAACAAATGTCATAAGGGATACATGTAGTTTTGGGTGTATACTTTTTGTATACAACAAATGCCATAAGGCTAATGGATAGTTTTGGATCAAAAAAGTATACATCCGGATGTATACCTTTTTGGAATTTCCATGGTATACAAATAGTATACATCAGTTACAATGCTCAAAGGTTCCATTTGCAACATGTATACAAAAAGTATACTTATTGCACATTTGATTTTGTAAGGGTACAGTCTGTTTTCAGTACTTTTTCATGGTTTTAAAAATTCTAGTTAAGGGTGAAAAAACCATGAAAATTCAGAAAAATAAAGTCACTGGATTTTCATGGTGCAATACCAAAGAAGCCATTTTCATGGCAAGTGAAATTGCCATGAAAATAAATTTATGTTGGATTTCAACACATTTTAATGGCGGTGAATATTGTTCACAGTATTTTCATGGTGCACAAGAAAATCCGTGACTTGACCATGAATTTCATAAACGCGATATTCATGGCCATGAAAATGAAGATAACCAGTTTTTCATGGCCTTTTCATGGATTTTTAACAAAAGTTGGTTTCATAGTGCAGGGAATACCAAAAATTGTCATACATGTATAATTTGAACTTGGCACTTCCAATGATACGGTAATGGACTGTGAAGGACTGCTGTGGAACCTAGCCTTGCATGATTGGATGAAAAACAAATGCTATGATTGGTCAACAGTTGTTGTGGTGATGATACAAAAATCTCCTGCCGGGGAGGGTAATAAAATGGGCTATACGGGGATGCTCCGCCCGAAAGGGGTGCCTTTTTGAGGCTGGAGGTATATGAAAGGGTCGGGATTTTACGAGTTGAAGTATATGAAAGGGTAGCGAAAACACACCGTTGAAGTGTGAAAAAGGTAGGCAAAACTGTCATTTAAGTATTATAAAAAGGTCCTTTCAAAATATATCAAACAGATGCACGTCAGTAAAGGCTATATGAAAAGGGGTACCATTTTCAATAAAAGGTATGTCAAAGGGGTACCATTTCAATGAAAGGTATATGAATGGGGTACCTTTTTCTGTCAAAAACGGTATATGAAAGGGTAAGGGTTTGGACCTCGGGGCGGGGCATCCCCGTACAAAACTTTGTTGAGTACCCCCCCCCCCCCCCCAGGTAATAAACGGACATGAAGTGTAATGGCTGTTGTGTTCCATACAAATCCTTATATATTGCCACTAAGTGGTCTTGTTCATGAGCCTGGGCCCCTTGTGATCACACTTTTTATTGCCATGAAGACTTCAGATTCATGTTGTCAGCAAACACTTTCATAATGAAATATTGCCCAGAAGTTTTATATTTCATATTATAAAATTCGTTAATAATTCATAAGGAAAATACAAAAGAAATGAATGTTTAATGAAGGTTTGTAAACCCCAATACAGATCAACTGAGTTGATGAATTATTAAACAGTAGCATTAACTTTTTGATACAGATCTCTGCTGAGCTAATTAGTATGCATTAACTTTTCATACAGATCTCTACTCATTGTTTCATTTGATAAGTCAGATAAAATATTCGCGTCCGATCTGTATGGGCGTTTACAATGGCTCGCCTTTGGCTCGCCATTGTAAACGCCCATACAGATCTCCCGCTCATATTTTATCTATCACTTAAAGTTACATGCAACTTTCTTTTGTTGACTTTCATTAGAATCATTTTAATCCTGGAGGCAATCGTGATATGAACCTTTTCAAACATAATGAGAAAGAGGTGGGCAATTTAATATTCTTTTATATGCATGTTCATTAGTCATAGACATAGATATGGCCATGGATGAATTGCAACTTTTATAGCAAAAGTTATAGCCTAACTAATTTCAAGTTCTCAAATTAAATTATTGTAGCATGGTTTTGTCAATTTGACCGAAAAAGGTCCAAATCCCTGTGTCACACAAGCCTGAACCCTGGGGCAACATGCACAACATATTTATAGAAGTCTTTAAAAAGTTGCTTTCCCTGATTACTCATAGAGAACAAAAAACATAAAACTCTAGCCTGAGAAGAACTAGAATAAGAAAACAATCACTTTAATGAAGAAGATCACATCAAGACAGACATGCCTGGCAAATGCTCTATTTCAGAAGAATAAAAAAAAAAGGAGACTAAAAATGCAAATACCCTGACCGAATATGAAAAAGATGAAACTACACAAGCTGGAAAAAAGGCTGGTAAAGCCATCAGTCAGCTGAAATGTGATAATCTAAAGTCTAATGTCTGCCATTAAGATTATTATGCTGCTGTTTCACAATTAAGAAAACTAGCCTCACTTCCATTTGAGGTGTAAACCTTTACACCTACACACAAATTAAAATGTAAAATATCTCAAATATGAAAAAACAAGTACTTTATGCGGAAATAATCGGTGCGTGACTTAAAAGTTTTCTTCTTGTGAAAAAAAATATGTTTTGTAACAAACAACAACAAAACTATTCCTCAAGAGAGAAAACTAAATTTGTAACTTATCCTGTTTTTACATGTGCAACCAAATGAAACCCATGAAGGACTAATACTGCTGAACCAGATGGCAGATTAGGTGCAAATCCCATAGGTTGGTCCCTGCGGTATTTTGATAAAAAAAGCAAAACTGCTCTAAATGCCCCTGGGAGTGGGGCATGTTTTTGCTACAGGCCCCCTCCAAGCCCCTGGGTTGCCCGGGAGTCGCCCGCTTGGGATGGTTGCTGATACCCACATAATACACCGAATGCAAATATGGCCATCCAACAATTTTTTGTTTTGACAGGTTCTCAAGAAAAGAAAAGCAATTGAATAATGATAAAGATCATGCCAAAATAAGTCATTGTGTGCATTTTCAAGGCCATATTTTTATTTTAGGAGAAGTTATAGGCAATTGAATTTTGGGAAAAACATGAAAGCGAGGCTAGTCAGGATAGAATGTCTTTTCTCATAGAAATAACTTTGCAACCGTTAAACCAAAAACACTCAAACTTTGCAAGATGATACACTTAGCAGCACTTGTTTACGTGATATCATTAATTTCTCTGAAAACTTGGCCAAACAAAAAATTGCCTGGCAGCCATGTTTGCATTCAGTGTTTAATCTCCCTTTAAAGTAATGTTATTGCTTAAATTGAGTGTGGGCATTCTCAATGGCTATCCCTTGCCTTACATGAATGACATGTAATTAGTTCTGGCTCTTATTTTTCATTTGCAGGTGAATTCTACCCTTATGTTCTTGGTTTCTGGTGATATTGATGGCAGCAAACACCTTGGAGGACATGATGGGAGTAAAGTTGAATTGTCATCAGGGCAAGATGGAGCATGCTCACAGGGGGTACATGTAGATTTTGATAAACTACAGGCCGGGAACATTGAAGTCTGCAACAATGGCAAATTTGAGGCAAGAGTTGAACACTTTGTACATTACTTAAATTGTTACTTAAATGAACATTTTCTTTCTGTTCAGTTTTTTTTTTATTATAAATGATTGGAAAATAATAGTTGAAACATTATGTCAACATACAATTTGCATTGTCAAGACTACTGATAAAAGTCTTTTTATTAGCCTTATTTGGCTGGCATGTTTCTCCAAGTCCATAAAATAAAGCAGCTTGCAGCTACTGAAAGTACATACTCTTCCTTGGGAGGATATGTTAGTCTACGAACATTCGGATAAAAGTGACGGATGATCACTGTAACTTTTAGGGGCTAAAATTCATGGTTTTGTACCACTGAGGGTGTTTGAATCAAGAATAACCACTGTCAGTCTTATTCTGATACTTTTTAGCCCTTTAACTCCCAAGAGTGCCAAAGATAAAAATTCATATAAAATCCAAAATTTCATTTTGTAACTTAAACTATTGAAAAACAAATGGTACCATGCAAAAGTACTGCTGAAGAGGTTTCATTTGAATGGTCACACCATAGGATTTCATCAACAGACTCAAAAGTTAGAACAAATGGTACCATGCAAAAGTACTGCCGAAAAGGTTTCATTTGAATGGTCACACCATAGGATTTCATCCACAGACTCAAAAGTTAGAACAAATGGTACCATGCAAAAGTACTGCTGAAAAGGTTTCATTTGAATGGTCACACCATAGGATTTCGTCCACAGACTCAAAAGTTAAAACAAATGGTACCATGCAAAAGTATTGTTGAAGCGCATTCATTTGAATGGTTACAACAGACTCAAAAGTTAGAATGGCACGACGTGTCTCCATAACTGACTCTGGGAATGAAAGGGTTAAGGTGCTAAGCCAGAAAAATATACTGACAAGAACAGCTCTTTAGAAAGAATTGGTACCTTTTAGGGGTAAAAGTTAATGTGGGCCACACCCACAAGACGGGTTTCTGGTACCTTTTAGGGGTTCCTTTCAAAATTTCTGATGATGACCTCCGTCAATTTCATATGGAAGAACCCACCACCCCCCTCCCTCCTCCCTCCTCCCCCCTCAAGAGGTTGGCCGCTTAAGGTGGGGTCTACCTGAATTTTAATGAAATTTTAAGAGGTTTTAAGAAAGGATAGGAGAAAGAAAATGAGTTTTGGAACACCAACAGACAGTCGATACCCACTTAAGAGCACCCCAGGTTGCTAGTGGACTAACCTGGTATCCGTCTATTAATTATTAACTACAAATTCTAATTTTTAAAATTCACTTAATCTTCAATATTTCTTATTTCTCTAAATTTTACCAATCCTTTGAGAAAAACTATTTCCTCCCAAACATACCCAAAAATCACCCAAAAATTTTCAAAACATCCCATAATATAGGTTTTTGTTTTAAGCATAGAGTTTTTGGATTGCTTGAAACGTGAACGAGATATTTCTATTAAAGCCATGTTAAGTGGCGGAAACATGGCATTCAGGTAGACCCCCCCCCCCCCCCCCCCTTATAGAGGTTTGACTATATCATTTACCCCGCAGTAGTACTTTATTTTTAACAGGATTTAGGCACTGAACAGTGTAGAATGTTTTTTTAATAGAATGAAGCTGAGGGGCGTTCAATCCCTGAAGACAGCAATGGCGCTCAGACTCCTTGTTCCACCAACAAGGTGAGGGACAAGTGACTTGTATTGTTGAATGATGCATCGTTTAAACATTCGTACTGACAAAAATATGTTTTAACTGTAATATGAAGGAGAAGGAGCAGTGGCAACGTGAAGAAAAAAAAATTCTAATCGGGCTACATTCATTTTAAACAATGATCGAAGCCAGAGTGGATTGATCAGCAAAGATTCCTTTTAATTTTTACACACAAGAGGTTTTATG
Source organism: Cladopsammia gracilis (assembly GCA_022457155.1). NCBI lineage: Eukaryota > Metazoa > Cnidaria > Anthozoa > Scleractinia > Dendrophylliidae > Cladopsammia > Cladopsammia gracilis. The sequence continues at coordinate 532,912 of JAJGOT010000176.1, forward strand.
GTACAATAAAGGTGTTTGTGACAGGTTAGCATTAGGTAACATCCACTTACACCACTTTGGATACCTTATTGAGGATAGAACTCAGGATAGAACATGTGACCTCAGCTAGGCTTACGCTTACAGAGCCTACACAACCAGAGTACCACCAAGCTTCTCGGGTTGTTTGATGATAAGTTTTCATAGAATTCCTGGGAGATGCAGTGAACCATTAATAATTTAGTCTGCTGGATTTAATTTTCTTCACTACGACAGCTAATGCCTATTTACTTATTTATTTATTTATTTATTTATTTATTTACCAACTAAGTCCAAATTCAATACTGAATGTAAAGGACTGCGCAAAATGTTAAAATATTATAATAAATATACAATATGTGGACTAATACTTATAATAATAATACCAATAATACTCAATATCACTACACCAATAAAAAATATAAATATCCACATGGATTATTCAAAGCCCCCAGATATCTAAGCATGTTATCTGTCTATAAGGGCATGCCTCAACTGGACAGCCGGAATACTCTGGCATGATGGTGGCCGTTGTAGAGAGGTTTGAGTGTATTATACTAAAGGAACTCAATTCCATTTTATTGTTTTCCTGCATGCATGAGATGTACCCTAACTGAAACGAACTGCATGAAGAAATGACACCGATAATCGCCCCACGATTTTGCTTTCACTTTATCTCTTGGAGGCCACAACGAGACTGGCAACGTAAGATAATTTGCCCTTTATTTCCTTGGTGTTCGAAATTGGTGATTGGTGTGGGGTTATGTTTTTTGCTTGTATTCTTAATTAAAGAAGGTCGAAGTGCGTTAATTTTAATGTATTTATGCCTTCAGGGAAGAGAAGTGTCTGAGCAAGCCAACGATTCTTTGTGTATGGTGAATAGAGCCTTATTTCGTATATCAAGTCGCTTGAATGAAAACAGAAACGTCCAGAAACAGCCTACAAAGTCAGATGTGGAAATCATCTCGTCAAAGAAAGATATTGCTCCTGGAACCTCTTCTAGGACGCCTGACATGAACTTTGCGTACATTAAGATGCTTGAAAGCAGATTCGCCGACCATCAGGATTTAACTAGTCAACTAAAGAAAGTGGTAGATCAGCATGATTCACTCTTAAGAGAGAACATATGTTATAGACAGCATATGGAAATTGAAGTCAACCAACAACGCAATGCCCTAATCCAGCTTCAGAACGAATTTAACAAGTTAAAGATAAAATATGAAACATTGCATGGAAACGTTATTCAGGCACATGTCAAAATTGCTCGTCTACAGGAATCTAGCCTTCGAGATCACCAAGTGCTTGCAGCATTGCACCAAAGAATTGAGAGACTTGTCCGCAGGTTAGATGACATGAATGAGAAGGTTGAGGCGTATACGTCATTACTTCGTGGCGTGGATATACAAAGTGTGGCTTAAGTTTAACTTTCTCTTATTCAGGGGGGGGGGGGGGGTGCTTAGTAGAGAGGGAGGATATTGAAATATCAGATAAGAAAGTATTGAAACTGTCCCATATGAATTTGGAAATTGGGCATGTTGAGATAAAAAAAGATATAATTCTAACCCGATCTAAGTGGGTGTGTCTTCCATGTTTTGTGGGAGGAGGGGGTGGTGGCTTAATACTTATGAGAGAGGGGGGAGAGGTTTATCGAAACCTTGAAGCCTAAGAGGGAGGGGGGGGGGGGGGTGGCTTAATTAAGTGTTAAAGTAGTTATGAAGTTGTTAATTTTTCTCGCAGCTTGCAACGAAACTCCGTTTCGAGTCAAGTTGCAAAAGAGATCACGTGTGTAATATCACGTGTGTATAGTTGGCTATACGCGTTGTGTCCGCCTTTTCGATGCTGGTAGCTGGTATAGGAAAGAGCAGAATAAATTATTATTTTAAAGGGTCGCTGAAATCAAAGTAAATCTGGGACTTAGAAAAGTTTTGGGAAGAAATTACAACGCAAATATTTACGAAAGCTTTTTTGTTGATGGACGTTTTCAGTAAAAATAATTTGGCTGAATGACAAGCTTGCGAGATAATCTGCATGAACTGTGTTGGCTTTTTGTTGTATTAAGGGGGTAAAGTTTGTTTGTTCCAGGCTCCGAGATAGTGGGGAACGCGCGAAGTAAAAAAAAGGAAAAAAAATCGCGGGGAACTGGGGAGATGGTGGTCGGCGGCCTCTCTCTCTCCCAGTTCTCCCGTGATTTTTTCTCTCCTTTTTTAATTCGCGCGTTCTCCACTATCTCGGAGCCTGGAACAGGCTAGTTGAGGTTGAAATGGTTGAAAGCCATAGAGCACGATCTAATGGTCTGGAAATAAATGATAAAAGCAGCCAAAGAGAGATTTTAAAAACAAAACGACTTTCATTGGGTCATGTTCTATTGCTTTCAATTATTTGTAGTTAGACGCATATAGTTATCTTCGTAGAAGGTCAAATTTCACATAGCCTAGTGGATTTAAACGAAACAAACAAAAACAAAACACAAGAAAAAAATAAATGATCAATTCTATTAGCCCTAAAGGAACACGTGCTATTATATAGCACTGATTAATGTTGGAAACGCTTGGGAACGAACCATCCAAGAGACTGAGGGAACCATTAAAAACTTTTCTAAAACAAACCGAACTATCCACTCTCGTAGGTGCATCGTTTGGAGTGCAGTCTAGAAGTGGTTTGTATTTAAAGGAACGGAAGATCGAATTTTCGATCGCAAAAGGAACCGCTAGCTCTTTCTACAGATCACCACTGTCATTGGTGATCCAGTCGAGAGCTGAAACTTGCATCAAGAAATATCGTTTGATGTTGAGCTGTCGCAGTGAATTTGTAATTTCAAACACTCGTATAGCAGTCGTATAGCACTCATATCCAGTGCACTGCTGGTACAGAAGTGTAGATTTTTAGCGGAGCATATTATTTTTAATATCAGGCCGCATATGAATATTTATTCCTTTTTTATATTTGGCTTTTCAATATTCAGTGGTGTTGGGTACATTTTACGATAATTAGTCTTTGCATTGACATGGATGTAGTTTAGAAACACTCTTGTATTTTGTTACTTGCATGCGGGGATCACTAACCAGGGTCTTAAAATAACTAGTATAAAGATCCCCGGGGTTACAGGTGGGGGGTTCTCCCATATAAAAATGAGGGGGCTGCTTGTCGGAAATTTTTGAAAAATACCCTATCTGTCATATTTTTACGGCTAAATACCCTAAAAGGTACCGCGATAATTCTAAGGGCCGATTTACACGGTACAACTTTGTCGCATGCGACACACTTAAAACATGCTTACGACATGCTTACAACACGAATTACTCCGTGTAAATCAACTTAATTCATGTCGTAAGCATGCCGTAAGCGTGTCGCATGCAACAAAGTTGTACCGTGTAAATCGGCCCTAACGGTGGTCATTTTGGACTTTAGCACACTAGCTGTACCAATCTACAAATTTTGACACCTAAGAGGTAGATGAACACCCCGTTATTTTATATGGGAGTACCCCCCCCCCCCCCCCCCCGGGGTAAGATCATCAGACTGTGCTTGACACGTTCTGATCTGCAGTTCAGGTGATCGCGTCATAAGGCAATGACGTTAAGCTTTTGGCCTTTTCTCGGACACAAATATTGGGGGATGATAAAGAACCCGCGGAACTGTGAATAAATGAAAACATTTAGAAAAATAACTAAAAAGGTGCAATTCATAAAGTATTTATAAATTAGATTTATAATTACTGTAGTATTATTTAATGGGATAATGTGTCTAGTGGAGGGATCATGTCGTTTTGCTGTGTGTGATATCTTTTTCTTCTTCAAAAGCTTTAAAGGAATAAAATGGTCCGCCCAAAATTAAAATAAATTTGCCAGTACATTTAATATATGTTTGCGATAGAATTAATTTATAACTTCCGGAGTAATATTTGATATTACTGTATGGCATGAAATTTTTGCTGGTTATAGCTTTTACGATGTTTTCACGAATCGCAAAAATAAGGTACCGAAAAAAGAATACGGTAGTTTCTTGGTGTTGCGGATGGTGTGATCACCAAATGACGTAAAACAAAAGATTCAAAAGACACTGAACAATACCCACACCACAACACAAAAGCTAACCAACAATGGCTTCCGCAACACCAAGAAACACCCAAGAATACTCCTATTTTTGTTCGAATAAACCGACCGGCAGGAAAACAATCCAATTTTTGGGTTGAGGCTGGACGTTCTTCTTATTTTTTTTTTTTTGGCGATTCGAGCCTGAAAACCTTCATGGCACGTTCTACTTCGCACCAACGAGGACCAGAACTGTACGCCGTAGTAACTATTTTTAACCCGCAAAATACAAAAAAAAAATTGCCAATTCGCCAAAGTAAACTCCTGCAAAACAATTCATGCCATACTGATTTAATTTAATGATATGGTCTGGTTGTAACTAATCTATAGCGCATTAATATATATTTGGGAGGCCTAAACTTTTGTCCGCGTACATAGTAAATACACAATGCTTGTAACTGATGTTGGTATCCTTCAGTTTGTTTGGAGCTGATCGAAACTATCCATATTGTAGTCTGGAACTTGTTGACGACAATAATAAAAATGTTTTTGATCTTTGTTTCTGACATTTTATTTATTTCGTCGTTTGATTTTGAACTGATCCAGGACTTTCCAATTTAGGTTTGCAACTCGTTAATCCCAGGCTGGGCAGTCTCCACACTTTCCTTTGATCTATGTGCGACACGAACAGTCGATCGCATGAAGGATAATTTTCCACCTGCTAGCGTGCTCTAGCATCTGAGGAAAAAAGGACCACTGCTCGCAATCTAAGTTTACAGTGATTTCCATCCAAAGTCACTCCAATAAGAAATGCTTGGAACGATTATGGAAGCCTGCGTTCACATCTTTGAAAATCAAGTGATTTTTACCCCTCATTATAGGGTCATTTCTTACGGACTAGAGGTGTGCTTACCATTGAGCCAATAATTCGAAAATTTCAGTTGGGAATCAAATAGTTAATTTTTTCAGGAAATTTCTTTGAAAACTGAGGAGTACAGAACGTTGGAAAATTCTGACAAGTTGTCCAAGGATAACTTTATCCTAGCTGTAAATAAAGTGCTGTCCAGTGCATCTTCTCATTAAAATGGCGGCAGACGTTGAAAAACCACATTACTGTTCGCAAAGAAAGGAAGTGGCAGTTTCTTTGTTTTGCGGATGTTACGATTACCAACATGGGTGCCAGAGGTCCTATTTTATTTTTTGGTGAGAACCGGCGTGCGAGCGGCAAAGCCGCGAGAACGAGACGCAACGGACCTCTGGAGCCAGGGTAATCACAAATTGACGTAGAACAAAAGATGCAAAAGACAATGAACAGTACTCACTCCACAACACGATAGCTAACGAACAATGGCTTCAGCAGCAACACCAAAAAATACCCAAGGACTGAGTAGTCTCCGATGTTGGTATTTCGTTGGTGGGTTAGGTCAGGTGGGATACGTTAGAGAACGAATGGCAGCACCGATGTTCGCTTTCATATGTTGATCATGAATTGTAAATATATAGGAGATAATACATGGGCGCGCGTTGTCTGCTGCCCAGCTGTGTTTTGTGTCGTAACGGGTGACGACACAAATAACGGCAGACGAGGGTGTACGCGGAGGTTTGAAATTTCTCTCAGCGATCGAGTGTTCAACCCCTGCTCCGCTCCCAGCCACTCTCGACGACTCACTTTGTTCCCCGGCTCGTTTTCGCAGCCGATCGCCGCTCGCGCGTGAGGCCCCAAATGTGAGCCTGCTCAAAGGTTATCTTCACAAGTTTCACATGTGTTTTTTTCTCAGTGGGAGGAATCCTTGTCTTTCACTGAATTTATATTGTAAAGCGCGTTTAAACGTGCGGACTTGTACGGAATTTGTGCTAATATTTGTAATTTGAATTGAGAATTGTTTGGATCATCTTACATCAGGCCTGAACTAGTGTAGGAAATATTAAAGAGATGCCTGCGCTGAGGCTCTTTAGTGCTTAAGCCCGGCGTTGCCCTTCAGTGAACGCGCAAACTTTAGAAACGTTATATTTTCGCATGACAGCTGATCATTAAAATAAAAATGTCCCAAGACGGTGAATCGGTTTTTAGATTGAATTTGTCGTGCTCAGGCTTTGGCGTCTGAAGCCAGGTTTCCATATAATCGCAAGGATCGCAAAGATCGCAGAAAAAAGTGTTGTGCGAACCTTGCGATCATATTGAAACCAAAAACTTCGCGATCCTTGCGATTGCGATCGCAGAGATGGAAAAATTTCAATCTCTGCGATCCTTGCGGATCGAGAGGTTTTTATATGGAAACCACTCTTGCGATCCAAAATGTCCCAGAAAGCATTGCACCCCAAAGCCTTGTATCCCATAATGCACTTAAAGTTTATCGGATCCAGACCTACTCGACGTTTCCTTGCGATCGCTGCGATCATATGGAAACTTGAGGTCTCAGCGATCGCAAGGATCGCAAGAATCGGAAACCAGGCTTAAGAGAAGGAGGCTCTTGGAGACGAGGATGCCGTGGCGTCATTTTACTTGACTACAGCTACCAGAATAATTTCGTTTTCCCTTTTTTTAAATTTAAATTTTGTAATCCTAGTGGAGCTTAAACAACAATAGCCCTAATAAACATGAGAATAAACCCTGAAAGATATCGATAGTTGAAGGGGTAAATGACGTAAATAGCCCATTGTACGGAAACACGGAAACTGGCCGACTGCTGAGTCAGCTCTCTTCCAAACGTTTCCCCGTGGCAACTGAACACAAATTGCTGTGTAAAATGTTGTTGATTTCATCGAAGGTAAGAAATTGTATTATGATAAATTTTAGAATTTAAGCATAAATTTTCTGTTCGGTTCTCCAATCGATAGCAAGTAGCATTGGTATCAGTCAGTAAACAAATTACTACCAGAGTAATCGAACAGTTTTCAGTTTCGATTGTAGACTTTATTGAAGGTTCTTATTTCGTTATATGAATCCACTGCGCCTCGATGAAGCGAAGAGGATGACTTCTATTAGTATAAAAGGACTCAGGTGTCATGCAAACAATCGCTAACGATCACTTGATAGCTGAAAAAGTGATCAGTGGTCCGGCGTGGCGATTGCATAAAACAGAAACACAGTTTCAGAGATTTTCCGCTTTCAGATCATCGACTGTCGATAGTTTGGAATTATGATGGCCGACGATCGCACTATCGCATAGTTTTTGGATGGAAATCGCTGACGCTGATTATTGAAACCAGGGTAGGTATGTTAAGATAACCACGTTATTTTAAGACTTTAAGTCGTGTTTCGTCTCCTATTGCTTACCCTTGGCAATAAATGTTTTCATGATTACCTTCTCTGTGATTTTTATGCCTATATGGAAGGTGCACATGAACCATCAGTTTCAGTGGCAATTAACAAGATTTTTACATTGCCGGGCGTTCTTGGCCCCACCATCTTCCAAACCCCCACCACCTCCCACGGGGCCACGACGACATGCCAGACTCTTGTGCTATCCAAGTACGTAGTCATTTTTGGTGGGTTAGAGTAATTATCAGAAAGATATTTTTCCGTGCTCTGGAAATTCCTAGAGTTTTGCTTGACAGGACAATATAAGGAAATTTATGTCCAGTTTCATTTTTCTTCTTAATTTCAGTTTCTCCGTAACGCATTGAATTCTAATCCACATGAATTGGTCGATTTGCCTGTTGAGAAACGCACCTTCATTTGATTGCGTGTGTTGTAGTAATCATAGGTTCTCACCAAACGCGGCACTTTTAAGATTTAAAGCCGAAGTTACACGCGTCGATTCGCAACGATGATTTTAGCGCAACATTAATAGTAATTGATTAATGTTAAAATTAATTACACTTATATGGCGCGTTATACGAAAGTTTAAGGCGCCGCTTGCCCGAAACGTCGATGCCGTGGAAACATGGGCGCACTGACGATTTTCGGCACAATGTTCGTTATCTCTGGGTATCAGTGAGTTGTTTATTGTAAGGCGTTGCTTCAGTTTCGAACTAGCGACTTAGCTGGGCGCACTGACGATTTTCGGCAAAAGTTTCGTTATCTCTGGGTATCAGTGAGTTGTTTATTGTAAGGCGTTGCTTCAGTTTCGAACTAGCGACTTAGCATAAGCGGTATACCGGAAGAATAATAAAAAGGATATTTTTATCTTATGCTTATGCTTGCGCTTATGCTAATGCTTATGTCGGGACCGTTTTAGCCTGTTCTAGGCATTCATTTAGTGGGAAACATAATAGGCGACACGCAGAAGAAAAAATCTCGCGAGTGTAGTCTCTTGCAGAGGGGGATATATAGGCGTGAAAGAGAGCGAGGCGAGGGAACGCATCCCCTCTCCCCAGTCTCTCCCCGCTTCCCTCGCTCATTAAATTCGCGCTCCGGTTTCATGCACAATCTCAACGTCACTAGTGAAAACCAGGCCTTATACGCCCTATGTTGAGCAAACTTGAAATTGATATATAACTGATAACAAATGCACTTTAATAGCTATGAGTCCCGGGCTATGAGTTAGCTGTATTGCCATAACAAAATCAAATCAAACAAGAAGCAGTAAACAACTTGAACTCGTAGCGTATTAACCCATTGCAGTATTGATTTCCGAGTGTTTTGAGTGCTTTTACGGAGAAGCATTAGCTTAAAATTATGTCTAAAAAGTAAGACTACACTACATTCACTACATTCGGTAGCTGACACTTGAAACCACTACCACTAACTGAAATAGCAAGTTATATAAAACACAAAACTTGCCGGAACAAATATCCCTCAGCAATAAGCGGCGAACAGCATCCATAGCCATCCATGAACGCCTTGCATTGTCTTGAAAACTTGTACGCTATGATTTTTCCTTCTGCTTCTTAAGTCATCGCACAGAGAGATTTTTCCGCCATCTTGAAAACAAGAGCGAGATCACGAGGTTGCGTGTCAACCAATCAGACCAGTTAAATTTAAAACACCCGTGTATAAATTTGCATGCTCTAATGTGACACACACACGCAAAAAAAAAAGAAAAGAAAAAGAAAAAAAAAAAAAAAAAAAAGAAAAGTCAGAGTAAAAAATATATAACAATAAATATAATTAATTAAGAATCTGTAACCGGCTGAACTATGAAACTGACTAAAAATATATATCGTATCCGCATTACTTTATTCATCAATGATATGATAATATACCAATATTAAATATAAGGCCCCGTCCACACGTATCCGAATATTTTTGAATCCGCAACTTTTTTGTTACGGATTAGAAAATATTCGCGTCCACACGTAGCGTATTCGAATCGTATTTGCCCGAATTCGCCGGATACGTGTGGACGGAAGGCCAATCCGCAACAAAAAAGTTGCGGATTCAAAAATATCCGGATACGTGTGGACGGGGCCTTATATAAGATAGAATCAGTCCGAGCTATTAATATCGAATTCCCTCAAAATTGCACGGATCAATGAATCAATGAATCAATCAGTCATAACCAATCAGTACATTAATAGATCGATGGACCAATTAAAGGGACTATGTCACAATATTTAGTGTTACTTTAAAAAACCAAAAGACATCTTTGTATCAGTGAAAACCCAAACATAAGAGGTCTACCAGTTTTGTTTAAAATTATTCTACTAATGCTCTAAGAGTAAAAATAAGTGTATTGGGCTGCAGATGGACAGGATGGAAGTGGATTGCATCTTGTAACATGCAATGTTTTTTTTTTAAAGTTTGTTGCTTCTGTTTTGGAAGTCTTAGAAAAGTCGCTAAAACTGTGATTATGGTTTATTTTATTTTCTCTTAGAAATTTCACTTGATATCTTCCTCTTAGTGTTCTATAAGCATTTCGTGTACGACAAAGGTACTTAGTTTTAATTTGGGGCAGTTTTGACTCCATAACTTCAAAATCACCATGACATAGCTCCTTTAAAATCAATCCCACTTGGCCGCTCATGTGACTGTTCGGTTAAAAGATCACGGTGTCACGAAAAACCTTAAAAGAGTGTTGGCGGTGCCATAAACTGTCGAGAAAATTGTATTGAACTGAAAATTCACACATAACTAGAAAGAATAACTGCCTATCAAAGCAATAAGCTTCAAGCATCGTATGAAATATTAAGCTCATCCCACAGTCAAGCCGATCGATAAGTTGGCGAGATTAATATACACGGAAGGATAGAGTTGGTGTGTCGGCGGGCCAGACCGCTGCCTCTCCGCCAAAAACTGTGCCTTTGTGCAAATAATCCCACCGGCCACCCAGGCAGGCTGCCCAGAGTCATGCATTTTCGTCTCTCGACGCGACACTTGTGGAACAAAGATGTTAGTGTGAAAAGATACAAAAAAAGTTGATTGTCTGTCAACAACAAATGCAACGCAATGGATTCTGAGCCATGCAACTTTGCAGCAGGCAATTCCTAACGGTCTCGGTAAGCAATTTACAACTCTTTTACTGAACAGCGTAAAATGAATATACCTTTACTGGTTTGTTGTGAGCCCTTTTGTCAATTTGTTTTGGTTAGCGGCCACATTGATCTGCATCGGTAACTTTTTTTAGCAGAGATGAGGTCATTAACCGTGCGTAAGTGGTCACGTGTCACGGTCACGTTTACCTCTGAACTCGAGGTTTTCCACATTATAAATCTGCCCATCCTCTGTGGTTTGTGGCACGAATTTAACTGGCGCATGTCCCATATAGATACGCATCGATATATATGGGATGCAATTCTACAAGGCAAGCTGGTAAAATAAAGTGACGATTCCTGTGTGTGACCTCAAATGTTCAATTATGACGTGGCCTGTTTGAGTTTTGGTTCAAGAAACGTGCTTTTGAGCTTCATATCGTTAGATGCCATGTTAGCAGAAATGAAAAAGAAAAAACCGCAAAAGACACTTCTCTTATACAAGAAATATTCTAAATTCATTGTGGTCAACTAAACCTTGCACAAGTGTTTTAAAAGCATGCACCGTGGTTCATGCCAAAACACAGGAGTGCTTTTCGTTAGTACACCGCCGCATACACGATTTCACTCTTGAGTTTTTATACTCAGCGATGCAGAATCACGACATATTAAAAAAAAAAAAACGAATGTAAACTGTGCTGAATTGGGCATCAGAGAGCAGACAGCAGAGATGTCCGAAAGAGACACAAAGGCGCATTTTGAGATCTTTCGGGGCCCTAAACAATTAACCAATTAGAGGAAGCAAACAAGTTGAACAACCAGGAAATGACAATCACGAGGGTCCGATGTGGTTTAGATCTGAGGCCACGAGGTAATCATTTGATGTCCACTGTTGACGAAAGTATGTGTCTTTTGTCATCGCCAGCAATGGTTGCTTGCTTCACACTCACCTTAACATCAGGTAATGTAACATTTCTATTTCTGTCCTGCAACGGCAGATTTAAGAAAAAAATCTTTTCTAATTGCAATCAGTAATCACCGAGAAATGAACTTGTATGCATGTTCTGTGATGTCGGGTTTGTTTGTGTTTTTGTCACGACCAAGCTAAAAACAAACCTAATCTTTTGGTTAACGGGGCTGTACCACTAAGCAGTTGCAAGGTCTTGCAGGACTTGCACCTGAATAAGGCAAACGATTTTTGAGCTAGAGTGACAAGTTTGAACGCCTGAACGGACGTCAGTTCATTTTATATTTGTACAGATTCACTCTTTGTTAACTCACTGGCCAAATAAGAGCCGAGGGCCCGAATTGAATACTCGTATTTTTACACCTTTCTCAAAGCTGTGTTAATATATAAAGTGCGACTTCGTTAACCAGGGCTACCCAATGATGAAAACAATTATTCAACACACGTGTTCAAAAGCCGGATATTCAGAAATAACACTGGTTAACTTTCCGGCTAAGCAGGGTTTGGAACGTTATTTACAATCCCATGACCCCCATTCGAGGCCCCCATATCGGACCCCCCATACCAGGCCCCCCGTTCCATGCCCCCATACCCAATCCCCATACCAGGCCTCCCATACTAGGCCCCGGCTTTCAATACCAGGCCCTCACATAATCACAATTCCAAGCCCCAACATACAATGTGAGGCCCCACGTTTAATATCAGAATTTCCACCTTATCTCCTTCTCGAGTGGTTTCTATAAACGAGCAGGAGTGAGAAGATAAACGAATAAACTAACGACAGCATGATATAACATACTTGGCGAAAATATAGTTCGAATCGAGCCTCGGTACCCTGCGTACTTGGAATCCATTTGGCAGATGTGAAACCACTTCGCTTTCAAACAGACGAACCCATACAAAGTTTACTGCAATACATGAAATAGACAAGCCAGTCTGCTGATGCCATGGCTTGGCAGTTCAAAGTCCCCTATTTTTTCCTGTGATTGTCGACTTCGATTGCCGAAGAGTAGAAATTGCCCGTGGGTACATGGGTTGGGGGAGTATCGAACTGGACGACGCGACGATCGACCTCCAACCAATGGCCAAAATAGGGGACTGTGACGTTAGGAGTGAAAACGCCCGGCCTGCAATATTTTACTTCTTGATGAAAAGAATGAAAAGTCCCTTAAAATTCAAAGCCCAGTTTAATAGCAGCACGCTTCCTTTCTTAGATAGAAGGGTGTGTGCTTCGATAAAAAATAGGGGATAAAATCAATAGAATCAGTGAACGCTTTGGCGGCTTTTCTCGCATCATGGTATATACATACGTACTTTATTAGTATTCCCAACTTGCTTTGCAACTTGTAAGGTTCACTTCGCTCCGGGTTATTTGTAGAGAAGCATGTCTCTACATGTTTCCTTCAGAGTTCGTTTGAAGTCTTGTGACCGTGGTTAATAAAACCTCGTGGGTGCCGCTGTGCTCGTTGCCTCCGCTCTGTGAAGCTCTAATATCAAAGCCAGTGAAAGTTGGGCTATAAGGGTAAGTGGCGAACGTGTCATGGAAACCGAAAAAAATATTACTTTATCTTGCATAATCTATTACGTACTCGCTGTACACTGAATACAGTTGAAAGACAGTTTGGGTCAGTGCAGTGACAAAATAGATGTATTCTAGATAAGAAGCCCACGCCGGGCCCCACGTTCTCGCACGAAACTATTGCACTCCAGAAACTATGGCTGCGGTCACATCTGGGCTACTAACTAGATGGGGATAACTATAGTTAGCTATTTCGGTAATGTGACCACTTCTCTCTTTGCTCTAACTATAGTTAGAAAATTTACGCCTCGGTGATCCAAAACAATACAGACTAACTATGAGTTATACCCGAGCAGGGTTCATGGGTTAGTCTTAAGTTTACAAACAAACAACCAATCAGAATGTGACAATTCTTTTCGCACGTGCGAGATGAGCATATATAAATATGCTCACCTCGTGAAGCGAGGGGGAAACCAAAAACAACAAACAAAAAATTTACATACAACAAGGTAGCAACACGTGTACCCGGCGTCGAGCATCTGTTAAAATTCTCAGCTTATTTCTCATTTTTCTCCAATGGTTTGCCACACGAAAAAAAAACATAAGAAGAAGAAAAACTAGACACACTTTACGTCGGTCAACCATGTTGACATTTCACGGATCAACAAAAAGGGCCGTCACGAATCTCTTTTAATTCTGACGTCATCCATAGGTTAATTAGAACTAACTGTGGTTAACTGCGTGGTGTGACCGCAAAGTCGGCTGAAAGCACTAACTGCAGTTAGGTATGACGTCACGTAACTTGAGACTAACTTAAGTTAAACTTCTGTTATATCGTAGATGTGACCGCAACCTATGAAAATACCATAATAATCTTTTACATCAAGCACAACCCAAACCTGCACTTTAACGATATATTATGGTATTTTTTCATAGTTTCTAGAGTGGGGAATTACTATCCGATGTACGAAGGACTATACAAGATGATGAGTGCCCTTGCATGCAAGTGCTAGAACAAGTAAAACCTTTTTCTTTTCAATAAAATATCTTTTCTGAACGTTTATCACGGCGCGACTATAGTTAATGCCCGTTAAACAATGTCAAGCCCCACGCTTCATCGAGGGCGATTACACGAACTAACAAAAATCAAACTGGCTGCTAAGAGCCAACCCGTGAATAAGAAATGCTCACGCGCAACGCAATATCACTGAAACGGTTTTTTTAAATTAAACATAAGGATTTTTGACAAACACAAAAAGAAATATACAGTACATCACTTTCACAATGTTCAGTCCGAAGAAAGAAAATTAAAAGAAAAAAAATAAGAAAAGAAAAGAAAAGAAAAAAAAAAAATAAAACGAGCCGCACGAGCGAGATTCGAACGCGCTTTACACCATTCGGCCACCGTAATCGTAGCCGTAACCGTAACCGTAACCGTAAATTTTATTACTTCAAGGTAGATAAGCATCAAAACGCGTGTCTCGGTTGAAAATTCCTTTTAGGTTGATTTTAACGTTGCATTAAAGACTCCAAATACGAAAATCTTTAAGCTTATTGCTGTTTATATTCGTTTGCAACAATTTAGTTGTTGTTATCGCTTGATTCACGCTGTTCTTGTTACAAAACCAGGAGCCCATCAATATTGTTCAATATTGTTCAATATTGATGGGCTCCTGGCAAAACGCATTCGTAACAAACCATTACGTCACTAGGTTTACAGCTGGGCCGGGTTGTTCAAAGCGGGGTTAAGCTAACCCAGGGTTAGCATCAATTTTGATTCCAGTTAAATAATTAATCAATGGAGATTTTCTCAAAGTAGTTTCGTCCTTTAGTTTCGCTCTGACTTGTCTTCGCACGTAACTTATAACTAGCTTTAGCGTGAAACACTTCTAACAAGAGAAATCAAATCCTCGGTTAAGTTTTAATCCTGGGTTTATAGCGTTAACCGGCTTTTGAACAACGGGGCCCTGATGGAAGGAGTGAGCGAGTGAGTGAGTGAGCGAGCGAGTGAGTGAGTGAGTGAGTGAGCGAGTGAGTGACTCATTTGCATATCTGTCGCCATTACTGATAACCCGTTAATTACGCATGCGCTTATTCACGGGTTAAAAAAGACAAAAACAAACGAAGCCCATCACGCGAGAGCTGTATTTTTAATACCATCCACAATGCTCTGATACTTTGAGCGATACTGATAGTATTGACAAGTGCTTAAACAAGTAACACCTTTTTGTATTGCAATAAATATTTTTCTGTGCTTTTCCTACAGCGAGCCCGCTGTACATATACAATATCAAGCCCCACGCTTCATCGCGCGCGACTACACGAACTAACAGTACGAAGCCCTGGTCTACAACACCAGGCCCCACGCTACATCACGGGAGAACTGTACTTGATAGAACATCATACAATTCCAAGATTATATGAACCCACTATCTTCAATTAAAACCAAAATCTTTAGTTATTTTAAAACTCTGATACTTTTAGCGATACTTGAAAAATTCTGATGAACGTCATGAACAACATCATGCCTCACGCTCGGTCGCGTGACCCTAAAAGTTTAAAGAGTCGGGTTACCGGCTTCGCGTGTTGTGCTTCGTCTGTTGTGCGCGCTCTGCGACTATTGTTGATGAGATCCAGGTATAAAAGTGCATCTCCGAGCACTACTGTCTAAATAAGCCATATTTTGTTCCCACGAGTAAGATCATTCGAAGTGCTTCTTGGATTGTTGAATTGCTTGTAATTGCTTGGGTGTCGCGACAGTCAACCTCTGCCGTGAAGGCTAAATATGCTGAAATGGAAGTAAGTTTGCTTGGTTGTCTATTCAAGTTTCTGGCTTAATTAGATGGCTTTAATTAAACAAAGTGATAACTCGTCCTTTTTACTTATAAGGGAAGGTCTACAAACTATATTTCCACCGTCCCAGCTGATTCAGAATTTCCCACCATATTTGACCGTTGTGGAGATGACAAGTGTCCTGTGCCGTGTCATGGTCGCCTCTACCATATTGCAGCTTTTGTCTGAAGGAGAGGAAACCGTTACCGAAAGAATGCAAACTTAAGGAACACTTTCGGAAGAGGCACTGGGAACATAAGATTACAAGAGAAGGTAAGTAAGATACATTTGGTTCTTATAGAAATTTGACGACAATGAATCCCGGGGAAGGATTCCCATGTGAAATAATTATAACAACAATCTCGAACAGGATGCGTCCGTCACTAACGCGGTTTGCAGGACGGCGGGGGTGATCGTTGGAAAATTTGAATTTAATTTCACCCCTTAAAGATACTGTGATAAAACAGTCAGCCAAATAAGAGCTTAAGTAATTTAAATTTCGTTAAAAAAAGTTGTTATTGAATGCTTCTTTGCGTTCTTTAATTCTTCTGAGCCAGTTGGAAAATTAGACTGGATCCTGGACTGGACTATGGAAAAGATGGACTGGACTAACTTTTACTAAATTGTATAAATGGAGTTAATATTTTACTAATTAGTTAATAATTGTTTTATTATGCATATTCCTGAGCTGCACTTGTAAAGACAAGAGCGCGCACAAAAAAGTGATCAATGCACAACAGACAAACTATTGTCTGTAGGTATGACGTCACTTCTACATATATAAAATTCATTGTCTGTAGGTATAACGTAACAGAAACAGCAAGCAATAATTAGTTGCGTGCTTATAGCCAATCAAAATCGAGCTAGTGACACCAATATATAATAATTGAAATTAAACAAAAAAATAAAAATTAATTTTTGCGGGAGTTCATTTTTGTGGAATAGCGATTTTTTTATGCTTGCGCTTGCGCTTATTTTAGACTGATTTTTCATGCCGGGAATTAGCTGTTGCCGTTTTCAGCAGTTGCCTACAATTTTGTTTTTACTATTTGAGAATATTGCAATGATATGCAACTGGACAGATGAAACACGCCCATATCGCTCTTATCATCACAGTAGTTTCATTCTAAGTCAGTGTACATGTACTTTATTTTTATCACTCTTACACTTGGATGGTTGCTTGCTTTTGATCACGCCGATCGACATTTCACTTCAGAGTCCGTTTCTTTTCATAATCAACAGTGGAGATACGGGATCGTAATACGAGCTAACAAAAAACCCCAAAATTGAGGACCCGCAAAAATTAAGTGCCATCTCGTACCGTTATTTAAGTATTGTACTTCAATGTCCCTGGTTGCTTTGAAGCGAAATTGAGCGGATCGTCGATAAGTTATTGCGCGTTCAAACTTTTGACGTCTCAACGTCTGTGTATTAACTTGTGGTTTTCTGCCTTTATTTTGGTCTTCGCAGATAAAACGATGCTGAAGTGCGTACTTCGTTGCTCGACAACAGTAGGAAGGACTTTTGAAAGCCGAGGCCACTGGCACTGCGCTTACTGTTTGCAAACTTGTGAGCGAAAAAATGCAATGACTGTATATCTTAACACTCACTCAAAAGTTGAAGTGTCTGGAGTTTCGAGATCAAAAAATGCCCCATAAAGGAAAGCAAACTTGTTTGTCTGCTCGAACGCCTATCCGCACAACAAGACCTTACAAAGACACATTCGGGAACAGCATAGTACCTTATTATAGGAAATTAACGCTCCCGTAAATTATGTCTTTGAAATTAACGCGACTTAAATTAACGCGAATCAGGGAGGGAAAATTTCTTTCGAATAACGGAAATTAACGCGAGAGAGGGGGCAAATTATCAAAATGAAGAAAATTAACATGCTTATTCATGTCTCTAAAGATATTTTGGCTGTAGTACAAAAAAACGGATGTCGAGAACCGCTCTTCTGAAAGCGAGAATGAACTGGAAATATTGCAGATGACAGATCTTTAAGGCTTTTACATTGTAAAAGGTTGAAAAATAATGTGCAGAAAAGGGAAGGTTATTGCTTCCTTGTTGCTATATGTGTTCGGACAGTATCCTACTTAACTAATGTCGAGGAAATTAACGCTCACAAAAATTAACGCGACTTAAATTAACGCGAATTTTGAGGCAGCGTTAACCTTATTCAGCCTGGGCTGTTTTTGAGTTTCTGAGCCTGGGGGGGGGGGGGCACATTGTGCCCCCCCCCTTCGTAACTTCAAGAACATTAAGGCTATGACAATGGAAACTAGAGGGTACATAGTACGTCCAAAACTGTCTCCTTTGCGGTCCGCACAATGAAACGATGACGTCATATGATGTAGTTATTAGGTAATTAGTTATGCGGCCGCCATCTTGGATCCGCCATCTTGGATTTCTGAATTTTTTTAAAACCTCTTAAAAACCGTCCAAATTCACCCAAAATTAATTAAAACCAATAAATAAACGATAAATGACGTAAAAATACAAAAGTTATACCAATAAACATTGTTTTTCTTCATTCAAAGGTATAAATATGCAAATTTCAAAAAAACATGGCTGTCAAAATCTTGTTACCATGGAAACATTAAGTCACGTGATCAAAAAATTGTCAAATCAAATTGTTGCCAGATAAATTTTAGGAAAAGTCACAAAGTTTGATGGCGTTTGAATACATATTAAGGAAGTTATGAATGTTGAAAGTTAGCGCGGGCACCTTGTGCCCCCCCCCCCCCCCCAGGCCGAATAGGGTTAATTTCATGGAGCGTTAATTTCTTATAATAAGGTAGTCGAAAAGTGGAAGCTGTCATTGCCCCAGGCCGACAGCTAAAATGAGCCTGTGTTGATTTCGGAAAAAGGTCTCTGTGATAAGCCGTACATATACATTTTTCAACACATGACCAATGCACCTTACAATCCTAATAAAGTCTCGAGCTCGTGCGAACTTGATGAATGCATGGACGCTGCTCGAGTTAGCAGACAGAGTAGTCATCATCCTGCGTTTGAATCATGTGTGTGCACTTACAGAGTGTGCAGTATGCCCGCCATTTTGAAAAGCCTGTCATTCTTTGCGACGAGTCCTTGGAAGAAATAGTTGGCATTCGTTTGAAGTGGTTTTCCATAAAGCAAAAAGATATGTGCTTGGCAAAGCGAAAAAAGGCAAGTGAACATGGTAGTCCGCTAATTGTTCATTTTCCGTGTGACGAGTATGGAACACACTCTCGAAGAACAATATATTTTTCAGTTTTTGAAGGTGCAGTACACTACTGGTTATGTTTTGGTCGTGTTGTCGTTTCGTACGATACTACTAAAACAGCCAAGAAGGGGGAAAAATATCCTGTGTTCATAAAGCTGTATCGAAATGGTATCTTTACCAAGAAGACAGACATCTGGTTGACAGAAGCCATGACAACTCGTTCGGATGGTTTGTGCTAGCTATTTCGGACGTTTTTCCATGATCTGTAGAAATGCTCCGAAAAACGGACAGTTGATGCATTGTACTAGCTTTTCAAGCCATTCGAGAGAAACATTTAGGAATTAACTATAAAAGAAAATGCCGCCGCTGAGTGGGGGGAATAGTTGTCGTTTTCAATACATGTAAATGCAAAAAGCCTCAATTACAAATGTCCGGACCTTTTTATGTTCGAATGCTTCCGTTTGTTCGGAACGTTTTTTTTTTAATTTTCTGACTGACGTTTGGTTTTGTCCGAATTCGAACGTCATGTATTCAGTTCAGTGAACAAAACTACCTCACGACCAACGCTACGGCAATAGAAATAATAAAATGCAGTTTATTTCGAGAAAAGAATAAACGGGCCGGGGAGCTTGGAATTCATAAGCACGTCTATCCGCTCTTCGTGCCTCTTTTTGGCATATGGCTGGTTGGACGTACGAGTAATATAGAACGCGCGCGGCCTTACAACACTTTGTTCCATTTAAAAATGCGGATGACGCAAGGTTAATGAAAATGTAGGGGAATCCCCTGTAAGTTTTGAACCAATCGATGCCTTTACCTATACCTGTCAACCTATAGGTCAACGTTCTCCAATCAGCTTATACCAAAAACGTAAAGCCGATTTGCATGAGAGCAGGAAAGGTTTTTTTGTGACAATGTACTTTGATTTCGTGTGCTCATCATGAGATCATGAGATCACACGGCTGAAGGGTCGGGGATTCTGGTGATTCTGATGTCTTAAGTAAAATTACGTTTAGTGGTTGATGTTTCGTTTTGAGAAGAAGTTCACTGTCCACGGCTACAAATTTTCTGAACAAAGCACTCAGATAATGGAAGAATCGATGTACCAGTAATTCAAGAAAAGACTACCACCAGTGCTAACTACCTCCGGGGGAGGTACTCTGTATATTTTTGGGTGGGGCTGTGCCGCTGGAACTCTGAAATCCTTAACCTATAACAGACCATGTTAAGCTGATTTTGCAATCCTATACTAGACAAGACACCGGAAATCACTACTCTATCTCAGACTTACCATTTTTTCAGAACTGTATCATACCCGTATAGCTTATATATGAGAGTACCCCCCTCCCCCCCACCCCCGTAACTACCGACACAACAGTTGTTGCCAATGAAAATTGATTCCGCTTAAAATGTGCATTTCAGAACAGCGACGATAGAAATAAGGACACGTGACGGGCAAATAGTGACGTGTCACAAGTTAACATGAACAGGACGGCACAATGTCTTTTATTTTCTTGTTTTTTTTTTGGCTTTAGGCGACTATATACATATATATGTCCGAAGAAAGCTGAGTGGTAAGTAAGGCTAAGTATAATTCATCAGTAATATTTTGGATTATGAATGGAAAATTATGTCGAACTCTCTCTTTGTCTGTAATTATATGTCGTGATATTTTAGCCTTCGCCGCTCACCGCATATAAATTTATATTATTTTTTATAATTGTTTAATAAATTACTTTTCCTTCAGTTAATTCTAGAGATCATGATCAGCACACACGAGGCGACTAATCTCTGCGACCAGCTTGTTTATCTCTAGTTGCTTACAGAGAGCCTGAGAGACTGGTTTGCCAGTCTTTCATTGTAGTTTTTTATTTAATCTGGTCGCAGCGAATATAGTTCACGCGAAGGGACTACTTGATCGCATGAACCAGTCGCCGCAGCTAGTCGTCTCGCGTGTGCCGACCTTTAGTTAAAAGCTTAGCAAATAAGGGCCGTCAAATTTAAATAAATTTTTGTTTCAGTTTAATATATTGGATTTTTGTAATACGCGTGTGAATATATTAAATTTGCATTGCCCATGTTTAACGCGTGTAAATATATTTGTATTAAACATGGGCAACGCAAATTTACATTATTGTGCCGGCACCTACGGCTTAAACTATAGAAGCAAGGACCGATACAACGTAGATACAAATTTAAAAGGTGTACTATATTTCGGCTGGCCAAACCAGCCTCCTTCAGGTACAATGTGGTAAAATTTACATTGGCTTTTTATATATAGTTGACATGTATACGTAACAACGGAAATACGTAAGGCTACGCCTAGAAAAATAACAATGATAGATAGAAATAAAAATAGCTGATAATGAAAAATATACAGAAAACAATAAAAGGAAACTGATACAAAAGTGAATAATTAGTATATTTCTTCGCGAATGCTAAGGCCGTGAGGAACAAGTGTTCCATACCAAAAAATTGCTCCCTGAAAGGAGACATTTGCTCCGGGCGTGCGCGTTACTAAAATGAACTTATAATAGATATGAACTGTGTAGCGCCAATCGTATGAAATGAATATGTTTAATAAAAATGTTATTAAAGCACTTTTGAAACTAAAAATGAACTATTGCCCATGCGCAGTTGAGCTCGAACGGCCTGGGCGCTAGTTCGCGCAAGTTACCAGTTGAAGCCAAAATGGGCTCAGTCAAAGCATATTGCACTGAAAAAACGGCAAAATGACGGGATTTTTTTCGCTCCAGCTAAATCATATTTCCCACCAAAATGTTCACTAGATTTCATTCTCTTCAAAACCGAGTGTGGATATTGACATTACGCCTATTAAAATGAGTTATATCGCTGAAAGCAATGACCGCGCGGTTGAGCTCCATACAAGCCTTTACGTGACATTGGTCACTTCACGGTCAAAATGACGGGAATTATTTTTTAAGTTATTAAAATATTTTAACGTTTGCAGATAGACTAATAACCAAATTACTGGAATCCGAGTGTGGATTGCCGAAAAGTAATTCATAAATGGGCGAAATTTTGATTTTCCCTCCAAAAAATGGCGTTTTCATTGTGATTTTAAGGGTAAAATTGGGGGCCTGGGAACGAGTTAAAAAATTAGAGGCAAATGTCATCCAATTTTTTGCCATGGCCTTTTGAAATTAAAAAAAAAAGCTTCTTTGGCCTTACGTATTGAGTCTCGGTTAGAGAAAATTTTTTTCAATGGGGATTAGTTGCATGTCATTAGCAGTGTGATTAGGAGAGGAGAGAAAATGTTCAGCGGCTGTAGTAGGTTTAGACTTGGTGTTAGGATTATCTATAGTACGGCGGTGTTCATTAAATCTGTCTTTTAAACGTCGTTTAGTCTCTCCAATATATTGTAAATTACAGCGGTTACATTGAATCATGTGGATTAAATTTTTAGTGTCACAGGTCAGGTTAGATTTGATAGTACGCGTTTCACCGGTAGAGAAGAAAGTATAGTTAGTAAGTCCGTCAGAAATGTAGGGACAAGTAGCGAAGTTCTTTCCGCAACGGAAAGAACCACAAGGGAGTTGGGGATGGGGGTAGTAGAGTTAGAAGGGAGTTTAGCTGAAACTAGTATATCACTGAGATTAGGGCAGCGTCTGAAGGCGCATGAAATAATATGGGCGCAAGAAAGAACGGGACGTGCGAGGGAGACACGCGAGGAGGAAAGTAGTCTCCCTCGCGCACCCCGTTCTTTCTACGCAGGCTACCTACGGCTCAACAACTGAGGAAAAATCTCTCGTTAAATGTACATTCGTGTAAAAGGAAAAGTGAAGTGACTTTAGAAATGCAAAAAAATTATATATTTGCTGCCCGCACGGGGCAGCCATCCTAATTCTGTTCTGATACTCGACCTTGCAATTACTGTTTGTTAGCAATATCCAGTCCCCTCTGCGTGAATGTAATTCGTAGAGGGTGGTATTGTCGATGTAGCCGTCCGTCTGCGTGAATGTAAGCACGATGTTGTGCTGGATTATATTACCGAGTAATGGAAAGAAATTAAAATTTGCATTTAAAGAGGTGGTAAGAGAGCTGGCAGCGATATCGATTGCAGAACTGATACCTGGCCTACTTGCAACGGCATAAATCTACTGCTACCGAAGTGGTTGACTGTGAATTTAGGCAAGTACCATTCTCGTCCCCAGAGCCTTCATTTCGAGACGCAATTTAAAAAAAAACCGTGGAGCTCTGGGGACGAGAATGGGCAAGTACAAGAGTGAATTGCTACCGCGGTCCGCGGTCCCGAAGTGGTTGGCTGTGAATTTAGGCAAGTACTAAAATGAACTGCTACCGCGGCCCGCGGTCCCGAAGTGTTTGACTGTGAATTTAGGCAAGTACTAAAATGAACTGCTACCGCGGCCCGTGGTCCCGAAGTGTTTGACTGTGAATGTAGGTTCGTTGAGAATGTATGTTTTTAAAACGATGAATGCTCACCGTTTTATATTTTTCGCCTGACACGCTTAAAGAACGAGAAATACACACAATGCTTTTGTTTCGTCTGCAATTGGACAATTTCCTCGATGCGATAACTTATAACGTGTTTTGTTTTTGAGAGTAATCTAATAGATATTTGAATAAAACTTTAAACTGAGAGAATTTGCTTTCCTTTTTCCTGTGTTTGTTATTTCAAGAATTGGTCTGGATTTGCATTTCGCAGCTTTATAAATTTCCCTCGCATTGCAAAATCCAAAATGTCTGCGTAATTTTTCATATTTTGACTTTCAAGTTTTTCAGGCTATTTTTCAGGCTATTTTTCATACGCAACTGATATTCGAAAATCGTTCACACTAATTATTCTAGACTGGAGAGATGTACTTGTTTTTTCAAGTCTCTGCGCATTGCCAGGTTTATTCCCGGGTTTATTATCGTTCCTCGATTCGCGTTGATTTGTTTAAAATCTGAGAAATCGCGCAGGAGTGAATAGGTTAATTAAAGCTTCCAAAATGTGGCAGCACTTCACTTCCAATATGGAACCACTAGTATATAAATATTAAATAGAACTGAGTTATGGAAAATTAGACATGCCTCCAGGCAACCAGCAATATTAAAAAACTCACAGTAGAATTGAAATACTCGTCTCTTTTGCTTTTCAAATTATACATTGTATCACAAAGATTTTATTGCCTGTTAAAAAGTCATAGAAAACTATATTGCAGCAAAGATTAAAATAAACTGCCAAAACCATAAAAATTATTTCAAGGGTATTTAACCACAACACTACTTAAAATTAACTGTACAGATAAAACCAAATTTATTAAAAAGTTAACTAAAGATGACTGTAACCCATTATTTAATAGTAATACTTGAACACATGAATAGCTCTTACGTTATTACTTCCCATCCAAGACATGCTTTCTTGTTTGCAACACTATAAAATGGTAAATTTATTACTTATCGTTAATTTGTAATTAATTCAGTGTCCAGGACAGATTTGAGGGGATTATAGGAAATTAACGCTACACGAAATTAATGCGAATATTAAAAATTGGCGTTAATTTAGTTGCGTTAATTTTTGTTAGCGTTAATTACCGCGACCTTAACTCAAAATTTTGGATCATTTCGAGGCATTTTTCCACATCTAGGAAACAATGCTTTCTCTTTCCTGTACGTCAGTATACGCTGTATTTCAATCTTATACCAGCATTGTAAAAGCCTAATGTTTACAATATTTCCAGTTCATTCTCCGTTTCAGCAGAGTTGTTCTCGACGTGATCTGCTTCAAAATAAAATATATTTCGAGTCATCAATACCATCTTTCTCGACACTTGCCTAGTAATGGTTGTGGTTGATATCTGTGGTACTTCCACGCTGATGAGTATAGAAGCGGAGGCAGGCGACCGACAGTCTGATTGAACTGTCAAGTTCGAAATTATTTTTCATAACAACTTAGAACGATCGACCCTAGCTGGCAACTCGACACATGCGAACTTGTCCACACAAAATCACAATAGCCTTGTATTGTGATCGACACTGTATCACAGTATCAACGTTACATACCTTATTACATGAAATTTTCTAATAGGGTTGGAACGTTCCATACCATATTACGCCCACCATATCAGGCCAAGACCAACCATATCAGGCCCCGACCTACCATATTAGGCCCCGACTTACCATATTAGGCCCCGTGTATACTAAGCTCGTTTACCGGCGATTTACTTAGATTTTGGTCCTGTTTGATTAACCTTGACAAGCAGTAACATGCAAGCATCAGATTCACAGTATATAACCTTAAATTACGAAATATCATACCGGAAATATTGAAGCGATAACAAGTCGCCAGTCCCGTTCCACTCGGTGATCCGTTGTTGTATTCGCCAATTTAATATCAATATTCACATTGAGTTTTACCAGGTTACGCCTGATAATTCCGAAAGTAACAGGGGCCGCTTATTTCGGGACTCTGCGGTACGTGAAAAATAGAAAGGTAAATAGCGGAATAATAAATGAATTTTTGTCACGCCAGCAGCAGTAACACTATGTCCGAGTATGTGCTTTAGACAGCTTCATCCCCTGCTTCATACTCAAGTTAAACGGAGAAAGCTTTTCGGATGGTGCTATGTTGATTTCTTTCTACTAATAACTTCTGAATGGGGGGCCTGGTATGGGGGGCCTGGTTTGGGGGGGTCAAATATGGGGGGGCCGGCCTGGGGTTGTAGAAATTTTCGAAATTTTCACAAAATTTTCGCGACACGTTAATTTCGCGATTTAAAAAAAATCGCGAAATTTAAGTGGCGCGAACAATAAGTGTCGCGAACATAACATGACGCGAAAATTAAGTGACTCACATTATGTCAATAATCAATTTTGCACGAACAAGTTCGCAACGTGGTATTCGGCAGAAGTCCAAAAGCAAGTGATAGTGGAGTTAACTTTGAAGATGTGAATGTCGACCTTAATCTATCGGTTTTGAACCCAATTCATGCAACTTGGTTGGTGGAAATATATAACTTTTTCACCAGCCCACAGGGAAAGGTTCCTGTCTTGAAAGGTTGGGAGAAAGAGGGAATAAAGGGTGTAGTAACTGGAAGAGAAGTGTTACCGCCTGTTGTTCCATATATGAAATGACTCGTGAGACTTGTATATATGTTTCTAAACGGCATTATGTTACTAAACGGCATCATTTTTTCTTCGGAGTCCGTAGGAAGGAATTTTCAATGTAAATGGATATTGTGGTCAATTGACTCAAGACCAATAATTCACGTACAAGCATTAACTGCTTGTGGACATTGTGAGAACTGCTTTGTTGTTACTGTTGAGATATAGTCCCGACGTTGCATTTTTGTTGTGAGTTTGATGTTGCACTTTTGATAAAGTCGTTTCATTTAATTGTACTCGGGACATGTTAAATAACATTACCAAGGAAATAAATTGTGTCTATCTCAAAAACGCGAAATTAAAGTGATTCAAAATTTAAAATTTTCGCAAAATCGCGAAATTTAAGTGTCGCGAAATATGCGCACCTCAAAATCGCGAAATAAACGTGTCGCGAAAATTTCATGTAATAAGGTATATTGAATTAATTCCGATCAACGCATGAGCTAAACCTATTCGACTTCATAGACTACTGGCTGGTTCAAGAGGCTTATACCCAAACTGATTTTCAACCCCATGAAAGGACATTAATATATAGACATTTGGGTACGTGTTTTTTTTTTTCTTTTCATTGCATTCATTTGGTTTGAATAATGCATTGTATACTCCACTAAAATAATATGATTGGTATTCCGCGATTTATGTCATTTCCTTCTTTTTTGTCATTTTTCACCGCAACTCACATTTGAGCACGTACTCCTAAAACAGCGATCATGCAGTGTCACAAACAAGGTCGTGGTAATTGATCTCGACGTCATTTGCTGCTTATACCTAAAAGGATAGCATTCAGTTATGTTTCTAAAGCAAAGCACATCGTTATTCGAACCCTAATCAACGCTGTGTGCTATTAAATAAGAGGTAAGCGGTCGCCTCGTTAAAAGTATTATAATGTATGCATTGGAGTAGGAAGTGAAGTCAGTAACATGATACAAGGCTCTAGCTGCACTTGAACCATGTACAGAATTAATCAGTAATTGAGTTAAACGCAATCGTGAACGTATGCGGTGCAGAATTTTTAACAGTAAATCATTTGATAATGCTTAAATTGTCATATGTTAACTGGAACTCAGAACCACAATGATCAGGCAAATGACAACCTTAAATTCATAGTTCAGTAGAGTTATAAAAAACTGAGAGCATCACTTTCGATTCAGTCAGGAGAAGACAAGTGGGAATGTATATAACTTAGTAACTTGTACACTGGGTCGGTTGACAACTTCTGTCTCGGCTCTTGCCTTGTATTGTGATCAACACTGTATCATTGACTATTTCTATGTTTCACACTATCAACGTTACAACGCATGGGCTAAACGTCAAATTCGACTTCATAGACCGTATGATTTGATAATGCTTAAATTGTCATATGCTAACTGGAATTCAGAACCATTATGATCAGGCAAATGACAACCTTTTTATTTTTTTATTCATAGTTTGAGTTGTAAAGCAGCTCTCGAAAAAGATTTATTCTTGAGAGCATCACTAACGCGTCAGGAGAAGACAAGCAGGATTGTATATAATTAGTAAGTACACTGGGTCGGTTGATAACTAACATAATTACATGGTTGAAAACTTCGGTCGCCCGTATATATAACATTTTCAGTGATAATCGACGAAAAGCACTTTAACTTTGCGAGCAAAGTCGCGTTATATCACGTCAGTAAGCTAACTTCAGGCTTTTAACAGCAACACCATCTGTTTCAGTCTGTAGCATAAGTATCCATGTCTTCTGTGTTATGTTCGTCGTGAATTCTTTCTTTACGGTTTTAATAATTCCTCTCCAGTTTGTAACCTGGATTGATCTGTCAGATATCTAATAAAAAGGTTGCGAATACTTAACCCCATTCAGCTTTACGTCAGTCTTACGTCTTTCAGTCCCAGTCAGCCAAACGGGAAATATATCTCAATGGTACTGATGTAAAACGGACAGCAATAAACTGCAAAAGCAATTAATCAGTAATATTTTGGATTTTCTTTTTGTCTATAGTATAATTATGTCGTCACTCGACGCATATAAATATACAAATTATCACTCCTTCTATTTAAACTTTTTTTGGTAATTCCGCTGACTAGTGCATAAGGCTTGCGCATACAGTTGCCCGTTCCAAATGCGATATATACGTGTAGCAAAACTACGAGAAGGGAAGGTCCAAAGGTTGTCTAGTATTCACCCGTTGGCTCGTGGGAGTCTTATTTTATATGGTCGCGGCGACCACTACATTGTTTTTCAGAAAAGGGATAGTTCGCGCGAAGGGACTTGATCGCAGGAACCAGTCGCCGCAGCTATTCGTCTCTTGTGTACTGACCTTTATTTAAAAGCTTAGCAAGTTAAGATGGTCTCATACAAAAAATATGTTTTTTTCAAAACAATTTTATGGGAAAATTCCATTATCTTGATATATAGTTTTGTACTCTGTTTTCGAAATCAGTCACTAGGTCGCATTTCCCATTGGTTAATTATTAATCAGCCCCTTAAGTTGAAATAAGGCCGCCTGTTATAAGCACAATAACTTTCCACCAAATGGTCGGATGCCAATGGAGTCAACTTTACTTTGTGCATGAATGATCCATCTATTGGATCTAAACCTCGGAAAACAATGCGTCTCTATTTTTTTCGGGGAAGTGGGGCATTAATGTGAAAAATACAAAATAACAATAGTACAAAGGTTTAGTTGCTGCAGTATTGTTCCAGTAAATAAAGGTTTTTTAGGTTTACCTCCTACATACTTATATTCTTTCATGTTCCTGAAAATTTCAGAAAATTTGGCTAAAATGCAAAAGAGATACCTTGCTAAAATTTCTCAATCCGTGAATTTGTGTTTTTTGAGAAAGATTAACGGTCTTAAAGTTAAGACAATGGTTTCTAGATCAATTATAGTCCGGGGTCGGGGGTGGATTGCATTAATTTAGCATGTAAACGACACTATTCACTTATCTTATAGTTCACTTGTTTAGTGCTGCAAATTTAGCGAAATTCTTTCAAAATGGTATTCGCAAGTGTTTTAAGATTACAATTTTGCCATTTTCCAAAAAAAAAAAAAAAAAAAAAAAAACAACGCTGCAAGCTAGACGTCGTATTTTGGGTATAAGACCACTTTAAGGGTGTGGAATCGACCTAAATTTGAATGAAATTTTAGCAGGTTTAAAGGAGGGATAGAAGAACGAAAATGATTTTTGGAACACCAACAGACAGTTGATACCCACGCAAGAGCACCCCAGGTCGGCTAGTGAACTATTTTTGGTGTCCATCTCTTAATTATTAACTTCAAATTCTAATTTCAAGCTTCATTAAATCTTCAATATTTCTTACTTCTCTAAATTTTACCAATCCTTTGAGGAAAACTATTTCTTCCCAAACATACCCAAAACTCACCCAAAAATTTACAAAACACCCCATAACATAGAATCATAAGATGAGCATAGAGTTTTTGGATTGCTTGAAACGTGAACGAGATATTTCCATCAAAGCCAAGTTAAGTGGCCGAAAAATGACGTTCAGGTCCGCCGTAAGGTCAACTTTAACAGGCAATATATAGAGTGTTTTCACTCACGTGGTCTGCAGCTATGCTAATTAATTTGTTTGAACAAAACAAGGTGTTTGCATTAGAAAAGAGTTCAATCCCCACAGGATTAGCTTGGGACACCAATATGGCCGCCGTTTTATTGTTTTGGGACACCAACATGGCCGCCGTGACGTCATGTGAAAACACTCCATATAGTCTTGAAATTCAAGAGACAGTCGAAACCCACCGGCATTTTAAAATGCATTAACACCTCAGGAACCACTGTGAAACTATGCGTGTTATCGAGTGCCTCGCAGGTCTGGCTTACACTGCTCCCATGCCTCGCTGTCTTAAAGTTTGTGCATACAAGTTTATTAATTACTTGAGGGTTTAACCAAAGACAAAATCTCTGCTCATAATTACTTTTTGGAAAATACATTGTAGGGCCTAATATAATTCCACTAAGCCAACCATAAAATTGTTCAAAAGTATGTACTAAACGTATTGTAATATGAGTGCGCAGCTGTTTAACGTTGCGCATTTGCGAAACTTTCAGTGGCTAGAAATACCCCTGAGTTTTGTGGGTATTTGGAGGATTACAATTTATAGCGGAGCCCGCGGGCCGAAGTCCCGGTGGAGCACCATACTCATAGAACCTATGCCAGTCATTTTTCATGGTCATGGCTAGCGGAATGTTTCGCGGGCGCATGTGTGCTCGCCGCCCGGGTTGGGCAGGGCTAGATCGCGGGCGCGTATGACGTCGCAAAACATGCGCGTGTGACGCCACAAAACATCCGGGATCTTTGAGGCTTTGTTTTTCGCGCGGCTACACAGCCGTCAGCTCGGTAAACACTTTAGCCGTTGCAGGATTTTTTGCTGTTTTCAGCGGAGAATTAAAGTCGTTATTACCCAACAGTTTTTTTTGCGGTTTGCTACTCAAGACAGGATACTAATTAAGAGATACTCAGAAGCCGCTTTAGTGGAAAAAGAAAAGCTTTCAGGGATAAAATCTTGCTTCGAGGAACTATATACGTTTTTAGCAATGCGAAGAGATGGGTCCGCTTTACGGATTTCAGCACCAAAGCGGAGATTTAAAGAATTTCCAAGTACAGTACTAGTCGCCGGAGGGACTTATAAAAGGTAAAACAAATTACATTTTTCGATGGGAATTTATCTTGATGTCAATCTGTGATTGACTTTTTATTTGTGGTCTCGTTAGTTTTGGAGAATTGTTTATAAACGTGTAGCTTAAATTCAGTTGTATTAATTTCTTGAATTTCTTCGAAAACACGACGACGCGACTCGACACGACTCAACGCGCTATAAATGGTACGCGTTTTGCTTTTAAACATAAACTAATAGGGATTTGAATAATTTTTTTTTCGAAAGAAGATTGTGTTGTCCATTTTTATGTGTTTGTTCATTCATTACATAGATTGAAAAGCGATTTTATGTAAACAAAACAAGACTTAGGCCCCGTCCATACTTGTGGACGGGGCCTTAGGCCCCGTCCACATGTATCCGGATATTTTTGAATCCGCAACTTTTTTGTTGCGGATTGGCCTTCCGTCCACATGTATCCGGCGAATTCGGGCAAATACGATTCGATTACGTTACGTTTGGACGCGAATATTTTCTAATCCGTAACAAAAAAGTTGCGGATTCAAAAATATCCGGATACGTGTGGACGGGGCCTTAGATTTTATACTCGCGTCGCCTTAGGCAAATATGTTTGTGTATTTTTGCAAATTTGATTTCCAAATCAGTTTCTCGGGTATTTTTTGACAAGCAAGAACTGTATTTTATTCGGAAAATAGTCGTAATAGTTATTCTAGACGGTGAAAAAGTCATTTTTGCGAACTTTTGTACGGACTAAATGTACTGTGCAGACGGTCGGGTAATACTGTTTTTGAGAATTGCTTAAATTGAAAAATAGACCGGTCGTCAATCTTAATTCTTGTGCTTCCGACCTTTCATCTAAGTTAAGTTTCATCTTAGTTAAGCTTGTTCAGAGGGTCTTCAGACGGCGACGCTGTTAGGCTAAGCCTAACTATATATATTATAAGAATGGCAGTCAGTGTGTACAGGAAAAGTGTATGTTGTCTGTATAACGGCTTTCCACTGTCGCGCAATTTCTATAACGCGGTGCGTTCTTACGCATTTTTAGTTGGCTTAAAACAATATAGCCTTAATAGGAGTGAACGGCTTGCGTAAACGTAAAAAGTTGAGCGCGGTTCAACTTTTTACGCCCGGAAATTTCGAAATTTCGTTTGCTTTTTTACCGTGTTATACTGATTGCTAAATGCCACCAAATATAACAGAACAACTTGTTTGGGGATGAAGTACAGGATTACAAGGATGGAAGTGGATTAGAGTTCATCAAATTTGATTTAATGGCACGTGGTCCAAAGATTACCATTCTGGTGAAGCTTTGAGTTTTTTTAGCTTGTATTTCTTTGCTTTCATTACTGAAAAAAATATTGAACAACAACAACAACAACATCCTTTATTTATACACAATATAGGTTAAAACAAAAGTCTTGCTTGTAGGGTCGTGTTTTTTTTTTTCTAGCTACAAATTAAAAACATTTCAAATATAGTGTTTATCGCGTTTAATAAGTTAATCGTTTGAAAAACCTGGAAGTGAAAGAGTTGTTGATATTATGTTATAGTAAAAAATACAATGTCATGGACGTGAGGAAATACCGTAGTTAACAACTATTCACCGAAGTGGAGGTGTCTAGTGGTGGATATTTACCGAGCAGTGAAGGGGCGAAGTAAATATTCACCACTGGCCACCGACATACTGGTCTATAAGGTTTTGCACGGCAGCTATGTTGCATGGCAGGAACAATAGATTCTTTTCCCTATGGGAAAGAATGTTCTTTCTAATGCAAAACATTTTCATTGTTCCTGCCATTGAACATGGCTGCCGTGCAAAACCTCTATCATAGTATGTATTGGTATATACTAAAACAGTGAGATAATATAGCAGGAAAATGATTATTTTTAACTCACGTATTCCTGTCAACGATTACAATTTTCGCGCGCAAATGACCAAAATTTGCTTGGAAGTGAATAGCACTTGCTATCCCGAGTTTCAGTAGCCAATCAGAGCGTCCGAACAACGCTATCCACTGCTTTAGTATATAATATATTTAACAATTAGATTATGAGCTCAAGATTTCTATCGCGTGATAGTTGATGAGAGCGAAGCCCGAATCAACTTTAACCCGACAGAAAGCAAAAGCGAATAATCTAATTGTTTAAGTATAAATCTATAAGACGTTCAAACTTAACAACAAATACTCTTCACAGAAACGCGAAGAAGCGCCGCCATTAGGCTACTCACTCTATTTACTTTCTACAACAGAATAGATAGTGAGTAGCGTAGCCAATAAGAGAACAGCATTCGTGATAGAACGCTAGTAGATTTATACTAAATATAGATAGGCTTAGCCTAACAGCAGAGCTCTCTGAATTCTCCCAACCTTTTTAAATGGCCGCCAAAAATGCACAATATATAACAGAAAACAGCTTCAATTGTCCTAAGAGGAAATCAGGTTTAAAAATAAGCACTTAGCTCTATATCCCTCCAAAAACGCTTGACTTGCAGAGTTACACAGCCACAAATGCGGTCTTGACCACTGTTTAACTCTCGGACGTAAACGCAAACTTATACTCCCACCGTAGTACAAGGGGGGGGAGGGGGTGTTGCAGCCCCCGCCCCCCCTGGGTTTTTTGCGATGTTGCGATATTTCGGAAATATTTTACATCTAATAGAGAGCCCACGAGATAAGGTAAATATTATGGGTTGTGACGCTGCTGGGGGTCCGTGACGTCATCCAAAATGGCCGCCAAGGTGGCCGCCATCTTGGATTTTACTAAAAATTCAAATTTATCAAAAAATGAGGAAATTGCAAATATTGTTTGCTAGAGTTGCAAAATAACATACAATTAAACATTCTGATGCTTTTGGTAGCATTTCATATGTTTTGTCACTGAAAAAAGGTGAAAAACACGCATTTTTATTCAAAAATAGGTTGACCTCATGTTACTTATGACGTTATATCTCGTTGCTATAGCATTAATAGCAACCGGTTGTCGCTAAACTTAACCAAAATGTGTTTCAAGGATAAACGAACAGCTACTGAAAATGGCATATGCTGATCTTAAATGGTCTTGAAAATATTGGAGAAAAACCTTAAGGGGAGGTGGCAACCAACCCCCCCCCCCCCTCCCTCCCCCTCCCCTGTAGTCAGAGGGTTAAGAAATGTCAAACCTGTCTTGAGTAGCAAACCGCGAAAAAATGCAGGGAAAAACAATTTTGAAAATCGTTTTCTCCACTTAACACAACAAAAGCGTTCACTGTAGCTGACTTTACATCGGCCGTGTAGCTGCGGGAAGCGCGCGAAAAATAAATCCTCGTTTTGGTTTCAAAATCCTAAAATTCCGGATGTTGCGCTACGTCGTACGCGCATGTTGGGCGACGTCATACGCGTCCTCGAGCTAACCAGGCGCGAAGTCGTACGCGCCCGCCAGCAAACCCTGCGCGACTTCGCGCCCGCGAAATCTTCCGCTAGCCATGACCAAAAAAATGACGGGCATGGTTCTATGAAAAACACGAAAAAAGCAAGTGACACGCTCAAACACCAACCCCGCGGTATGGCCAGTACCTTGCGCATATCCACCTCCCCATACGCATGCCTTGGGAAGACGGCCGTGATGTCCCCAGCCAACAGCCCAGCCAACAGCTACCACATGTGCCGCAACAGGTCAGCTACTAATAATAATTATAGCAGTCGTGATGTAATAGAATAATAAAGCCTTGCCTTATAACCGCAATCAACGAATAGATACAATGAAGCCTCTACTATGGGAAACCTCCATTTAAAGAGACACTCCTCCTGGCCCCGAGAAAACTCTCCTGTAGAGGTTCTAATTATCATCTCTATTAAAGGGTCACATCTATATTAAAGGAGACGGGAACAGTGTTTGAGCGTCCCCATGACATGACATTTGACAGCTAAATGTAGTATATGATCACCAAAGAAGATTGACAAGTTTTGTTGTACTCTCACCACAAATGGTGACAATATTCAATGCTTGAGCTCATATATAAATTGTTTTAAAATACAAGTGATTTGACATTGTGTTTTATGGTCAAATTACCTAACGTAAGGCTATTATAGTAAACTAAAATTAAACAGTCCAGGGTTGCTTTTTCAGTTTAAATCATACATTTTAGAGTTGCTAAAATAAGTGGCGGCATCCAAAGTTAGAAATTTCAGGTGGTTAATTATCAACAAAACCAATACGTTTCCTTTTATAAAGTGATCACGAGAACCTTGAGTGACCTTGAAAAAGGTAAAGTCCTAGCTGGTAACGAGGTTAACATTGAACTCTAGTCAATACCGTCCACTTGAATTTTAGGACGTTTCAGGGCACTTTTGCAACTTTAAGCAAACCTCTTTCCTGCGGTTAAAGACACAACGAATTCAAGGTAAATGTTCTTGTTATGTAAGCAATTCATCACATCAGGATGTGGATCACTGATTAAAATTAAATTGTTCAGAAATAAGGTAAAGTAGCTAAACTTAGCTACTGAATTCAAGTCCTCGTGTAAAAAGTGGTTTATGAGATTGATATATTGTTAACACTTTAAAACTATTTAATATAGTGGGATGCACATGGCTGTTCAAAAGCCTAGGCTCTATAGGGGACCAATTTTGAGTTATGTTGGTTTTCTGAGAAAATTATCTTAAATATATAACACGTAAAAAAAAAAAAAATTATTGTAAAATAATATCCGATGTTCAATCACAAGATTTAATTGCTACATATTTTTCAGGATATTTAAAACATGAACTGAATTAAATAAATACACAACTACGTCACGCAAAACAAATCGTTTTGGCAAATGCTCTTGAACGGCGAAACACTTAAACAATCCAGAGCTCAGAGAATATATATTTTTAATTTCACAAGTTGCACGGAATTTGTTGTTCAACTTCAAAGTTAGCTGAGCATATTTTTCATCGAAATTGCGATCTACGATGTTTTGAGTGGTATCGAGAACGGAATTGTGAAGTTCGTGACGTAGATTTAAATTTCCCAACGAACTTCGCAAGGCAGACCCCAACGGAAGAAACCGTGTACGAGAACTATCCCGCGGCTGGTACGCTGGCATCTGCTTCAGCTAAAAAAAATAATGACAATTGAAGTATAACTTTAAATTACACTGAGGCTGAAAACAGCGTATATTTTGTTTCGAACAATATTTCAGCTGGCCAGACCACTTCTTCAGCTACAAGATGTTACTAAATTTACAATGTGATATTCGATATCATTTAGGATATATAAAGGAGAATTTCGCAATCAGAGAAGAATTTCGCAATACAGTGGAACTTCGATTTAACGAAGTCCTTGGTATAAACGAACGATATTTTTCAGCCCGGCAAAATTACGAGTAAAATGTATGGAACAGAACCTCTATATAACGAACCTCAAACGTAAAAACGTAAAATTTACCCCGATATATGTCAACGCGCGACAAAAGATGAATGCGGAACAGACTAACAGTGCGTGCTATAGGGCAAAGGAATAACCTGTAAAGTTTTCCAGTGCCGTACGTAGTTGTACAATGCACTAAATCTTCATACAGTGTTATTTGTTCAGATCCGGAAATACGTAATACCGTTACAAAACAATTATTAACTATACCTCTATATAACGAACATTTTGGTTGTTTTTCCGCAAATTCATTATAACGAGGTTTTCGATATAAGGAACCCACGATATAACGATCCAATTTCTCCGTTTCCTTGGCACTTCGTTAAATCACAAAATGTACACAAAATAAAATAAACAGTGGAAGATAACAACAATCGAAAAATATGTATACATTTCAACATGTTTTGTTCACCCCGTTAGGTTCTATAGTATTAGCTTTATAGATAAGATGTGATTCCCTGACTTTTATATGTTTGAACTCGAGAAGTGTCATGTTATAGCCGGTAATATTGAATAATGCAAACCGCTCGTGATGTAGTCAGAATTCCAAGCCTAAAACGGTTGAGACTCATTTGATTTTCTAGGTAGTATTCTCTGTAAATACGATTTTGTTGTTCATTTTTACTAATACTATAGATGACGAGTTAAATAATTGTGTCTTAATTCATAAGTTCGGACTTTGAACATATAGCAAATGAATAGCTGGATTTTTTTGGTTGAATTATATTGAGAGAGATTTTTTGTTAAGATCCGATTAAGAATTTTTTATGACTGTAACGTCCTTTCAAGTTGTAAAGCGCAAAATTAAGATCTGATAGCTTTCGAATTTTATCCCAAATATACCTTGCAAGGTATAGTGACCTAGCTATAGTCGCATACGAGCCATAGGGCACCCACAGGGCCTGACTAGAAGCATTGCTGCTCTCCCTGCTTGGATGGGATGCTAGCCATTATACGGACAATGTGAAGCAGATTTTCTTCCCTACGTAAACAACACTACCGTACTGACCAGTCCTCGAACCACCAATCTTAAGGTTGAAAGTCCAACACATTATAAACCACTACACCACCTCGTTCCACATCAGTCCCTGCGCGAGCAAAGGTTATTTTTTCGCCCAACTGTACCAAAGTGCGAAAAGTATCCTTTGATCAACCACCCATCCATGATCCATGGCTAAAGATGAATGTTTTTTATAACCTCACATGTCACATAAATATAAACGCAGGTCGTCAGTATTTTCCTCCAAAGCATGATTTATTGATTCCGACGACATAAACGCTAGCCGCTCAACTTTAAAAAAGAAGCAGCTTTTTCTCCATTTTTAATAGGTTATGTTGCAAAACAAATATCAGAAATAAACT
This sequence comes from Cladopsammia gracilis, assembly GCA_022457155.1. Lineage (NCBI taxonomy): Eukaryota > Metazoa > Cnidaria > Anthozoa > Scleractinia > Dendrophylliidae > Cladopsammia > Cladopsammia gracilis. Next base: position 570,338 of record JAJGOT010000176.1, read on the forward strand.
TCTCTTTTACACTTTTCCCTGGCATTTTTTTTGAAATTAATAATAGGTTTGAAATTTTGGCGAAGAAACGGTAATAATCTGCGCTTCATTTTTTTGATATTTCATATTTTGAAATTTTCCCGCAAAAAAGGACTGGAAGCGACACGCAAATTAATGACGATAGACGTAGCGAATGCACGACAGAGAATCAAACAGTTGTTGCCTCTTTGAAATAAAATTTAACCAACGAATTTGGTTTCTACCTATATTTTCCGCGTTTTACAAGTTTGGGTTTTACAAGTCTGCATTCTGCTAGTCCGCGTATTACGAGTCTCCCCGCTTTGCAAGACCTCGTCTTAGAAGTCCGCGTCTTACAATTACAAGTCCTCCTTTTTTACAAGTCCAGTCCAGTCACCGATCACAAAAGTTCGCCGAGGAAATGTAAGATAAGGGTTTTTATTTACTGATCAAACATGCATGGCTTATTTCTGTTTACTGCGGCTTACTTAGTCAAGACTCTTCGTACATTGTCAGGATAAAACGCGTTCAACAACGTTCAAAATTTTTTGAGCCACATGTGTTGAACAATGTTGCCACCTGTTGAATGAGAAGAAAACACATTCGACAATAAAACATGTTCAATGTTGAATGGCCTATTTCAACCTTCAACAGGGCATGATACACTGTTCAATATGATCTGTTGATCAACAATATTGAATCTTGTAGATAACAACACGTGTTCGCTCAATGATGCCACCAGCTGTACAAATTGGCAACGGTTCAGGCATGCTGCTGTAGGTCTGGTATAGTGTGTGTTCGGATGACGTCACAAACTTACCGGCGGCCATGTTGGAGGAGTGACATAATCAAAATGGTGACTGAAGCAACATAACTTGAGCCTCCGATGCTGACAAATATGCTAAAATCTCGAAGGCCTCATTCAGAAACCTCCTGTGAGTATTCTATCTTTGTTTGGAAATGCCAAGCGCTTCGAAAAATTAATTTGGTTTTGTAGTTGACGAATTCTCCGAGCTTGTGCATACTATAAAATCGCTATGTTCTCGACACAGATTTTCTAAGTGTCGAGAACACAGCGATTTTATAGTATGCACAAGCTAGGAGAATTCGTCAACTACAAAACCAAATTAATTTTTCGAAGCGCTTGGCATTTCTAAACAAAGATAGAATACTATTAGGAGGTTTAAATGAAGCTTTTCGTAAAAATTCTGTGAGAATTTTGAGACATTTTTGAAGACCCTTTGAAGACCGTGCCCGGCTGGGCTCACGCTACTATTAAATCGCTGAAGGTTTTCCACTAGTTCCAACCCAAATTCCCCGAAAATCAACCATAACTTTTGCTTTCCAACCGAAAATACCGGTTTTCTTGGCTAAATAGTAAGCACCCGGGGAACAAGTGCCCCACAGAAACCACTTCGAAACAAAATTTCGTGCAGACAAATTGCAGCGTGCAATCAAGGAACCGACAAACTAGCTAAAGAGACGCGCTACAAGACTGATTCAACGATTTGTCGCGACCATGAAAATGATTCCATTTTATAAGAAATATTGTTGACGTAAAACCGATTTTATAAGTGTTGCTGATTTTCTACCCTGTGATAATGTTTACAAGGTTTAAAAAATCGGGCCGGCAAATCGGCAAATCGAATTGATCGAAACAAATACGGCCCTAATCATCGAAAGAAAAGGGTTTTTGGGATTTAAATTAGCACAAATAACAAAAAAGCACTGAACGTTAGCTACCTTTTCGATTTTAATTCACAACGTTAAAAAAAGCGTGAGTTATGAATTCAAAAGCGCTCGCACTGCCCGCTCTCTAGAAGGTAAACACAGGGAGAACCCATCAAAGTCACTCCTCCAACATGGCGGACGGTAATTCAAAGGTCACGTGAGCGAACACACTCTATAGACAAATTCGGCTAACGCATTGTTGTACCCAATAGGCCATTTGCACGATGGCGTCATTTGACTACAACAACAAGAATTCATTTTGTTTTTCCTTTCGTATTTAAATTTTGTAATCCCAGTGCGGTTTAAATAACAATAGCTCTAATTTTCACTACAAAACAAAAAACTGAAGGATTCTGGTAGTTGTAGTCATATGACGTCATCGTGCAAATGGCCTATTCAAACCTTCTGGGAATAAGATCCTTGGTTCACAATATTTACATATAATTTCCATGTCAATGCTTCATTGATATGGAAATATGACAAACAAAGAGTTCTAATCCCAAAAGGTTTGAATTGGGTACAACAATGCGTTAGCCGAATTTGTCTATTCCCGTGGCAGGCAGTCAAAATCTCAAACATTTTGCAACATTTTAGCTGAACTGTGTTTGATATGTGCTGTTATGCACTAAAAAGCTGATCAACCTTACCTATTTGTTGTTTCGGCCAGCTGGGTTCTAGTCAGTGAAGTAGTTTTTATATTATTATTATTATTCTTTTTTACTTGAAAACCGCAGCTTATAACAATCAAGACAGGAAATTAGCACATGCCAAAGACTCCATTTTAAGTCAAGAATACGAAAGACATCATTACGAAATCTGAAATAGCAGGTGAGTTTCTAGTTCAGCTAGTTGTTTGGGGAATCCCCTTCCCATCTTCGAACGCTGGCTTTGTCGGTTTAATATACCGAATATAGCACAATAGACACGAGCTTAAAATAATCGAAACTGATGCATCAAGTCCACATGTATTTATAGTCTTCATAGCCGACTGGTTACAATGTCGATCGATCGAAGGCAAGTGTGCGTGCATACAGTTGTAATATTTTAAAGCCAAACAATGGGAATTGCGACCGGTGTCTGGGTCTTTAATAATACTCATTAATAATAGCTGAGAGGACAAGTCCACTCTACTAATTGTGGACACTGTTACAAACACGTAAAACATTGAGAATATTTAATTCTACTAAGTTCAAATATATATATATATATACCGTACATCCTGTGCCCAAGTTCAGGAGTTGCCATAAAGCCATTATGGTAACAACCGGGAGGGCACATTGTATACATAATTATATGTATATATATATATATATATATATATATATATATATATATATATATATACATTCATGTAGGAGCAACATAGCTTACACCGGCACGTAGACATTTTCACTGCCTATATAAAGGTTGGTAGGACTGCGGATACAGTCACTTCTCTAAAGGCGGACACCCCTGTAAGGCGGATACCTCTCTAGGTCGGACGTTAATATTTGGCTTCTCACAGCCGAATTTCACTTGTTTGCCTGTATACCAAAACTCTCTCTCTCTCTATAAAAAAAAAAAATAAAAACAAAAACTGAATGAACGACTTAAATAGCGCACCTATCACATGTTTCATGGCGTTTTTACATACATTCGGACTTCAGCTTATGAAGGCGCCTCAGGCAGCCGCTGTCGGTCCATTGTTCATCTCATCTCTCCCATTCCAACCATGAACAATGTATGACACTGAGGGTGATCACAGCCAGGGTTTTGTTACACCCTCTATAAGTGTTTCTTTTACGTCCTCATCGGAGACGGGACCGCCATTTCTACGTTGTCATCCGAGCCACTTGAAGGTCTAACCATTTGTAGATGAAATAGCAAAGGCGGCACCTTAGTCCTCAGTTATTTTAAGACCCTGAGTGTTGGTCCTGCCGGGATTCGAACCCGTGACCTCCCGCTCTGCAGACTGGCGCTCTTCCAACTGAGCTAACCAGACGGCGGTTAAATGAGTAAAGGGGTAGGGTGTAAAGAAACTGTGGTGCTGGGTTGGTTGGAGAGTGAAACATGAAAATTTGGTTTTATTATTTTGCCACCGTAAATATACTTAAGTAACAATGCGTGTTAAAACTAGGCAATCCTCTATTGTTCTGCGGCATTTCGCTTTCCCCGCATAAGATTGTTTAGATTTTCTTACTGAGAATACATCAACCTGTGGACAACACGTTTTTGAAATAAAATGTACTGAAACTTTATTTTAAAGCGATATTTCTTTTGTGTTGCAAGATTTTATCCAATCATGAGACTCCAAAACAATGGGCAAGAAAAGCTTCTAATTTTCCATGTTTCCCACATAGAAATGTTGCTGCATTAAAATCATGGCAAAAAATTGGATGACATTTGCCACTAAGTTCGAAGTTCAACCTCGCAGTCATCGCTTTCAGTGGTATAACTCATTTTAATAGGCGTAATGTCAACATCCACACTCGGTTTTGAAAATCAAACACTAGGATCTAGTGAACATTTTGGTGGGAAATATGATTTAGTTGGAGCAAAAATAATCCCGTCATTTTGCCGATTTTTCAGTGCAACATGCTTCGACTGAGCCCATTTTGGCTTCTATTGGTGACTTGTGCGGACTAGCGCCCAGGCCGTTCGAGGTCAACTGCGCATGGGCAATAGTTCATTTTTAGTTTCAAAAGCGCTTTAATAACATTTTTATTAAACATATTCATTTCATACGGTTGGCGCGAAACAGTTCATATCTATTATAAGTTCGTTTTAGTAACTCGCACGCCCGGAGCAAATGTCTCCCTTCGGGGTCAATTTTTTGGTATGAGAATAGTTTTCACTCCTGAAAAGGGAAGCAATAAGTAAACTAGAGAGATATAAATGCACTACCTGATGAAGTGATAGTAGATTTTCATGTTTTTGCCAATGAGGTGGACGGTTTCAACAATATCACACTTAACACCTTTCTGCATTCGCCTAGTTCCTACTAGGACCATTACTTAAAAAGCTGACGTTTTGAGCGCTAGCCCTTCGTCCAATAGTGCATATCAAGTACTGATATACTGATACGCATTTATATGCTGGATAGCGATGTGATAGCTTATCGGTATTTTTTAAACATAAAACAGTTATTGTTAAGACAGTTATAGTTAAACATAAAATAGTTACAGCGAACTCTCTTTAAGCCGGACACCCTCGGGACCAGAAATATGCACAGATAAACAAGTGCAATCCAGCCCGCGACCAACCAACCACTGATGTTCGCCTTAGCGAGGTGTCCGCTTTCCAGGAGAGAAATAACTAAGAACAGAGGTTTCCGCGAGAGTTGACTGGACCTGCACCTTTCGTAACGCCTCATAGGATTGGCTAAGAAAACAGTAGGACAAAAAACACAACAATGGACCCTAGCCCTAAAAACAATAGAGGTGCACCCCATCCAGGCCCAATGAAATTAGAGGTTCCGAAGAGGTGCAGGCCTACTGGAATATTGACGTGCAAGTTGTGTGCACCTGAATGGGAAACGGTTGTTGTAAAAAACAAGTAGAACCAGACGTACACAAGTAACATGCGAGTAATGTTAATATATTAAGATATTACCGAGCACTGCCGAATATCGCATGGGTAATGTATTGACTTGCTGCATAACGAATAAGATTTTTAATAGTCCAAAGAAAAGGATGAAATGCATTGGCAATTCATGATTTAACTGGACCAGTTACGAAGCATCTATAATCCCTACATGCAGGTATGCAATAATAGCACACAGAATAAGTAATTAATCAGCTCTGCATATTGAAGTGCCAGTTAATTGCACGATTTTTGGCTATATACAACATGTATAGTCAAGCGGTCATATTTTGTGCATATCTGAAATTAAACGCCACGTTGAAGTCCAGTTTGACGAAATACATAAAATGAGTCAACTCAATTGTAGCTCAACAACCGGGAAAATGTGGGAAGAAGTGTTTATCGTACCGGCGCAACTGTCGAGCCATAGGTCACAGAAACCTGCATGATTTGGCTACATTGTTTGAGTACAGTGAAATGTGTGTTCCCACTGTTTTGAAATTTAACTTTATTTTGGTTGGTGGAAAATCTTATAATTGTTCGTAACAGAACCAGGCGTGACAGTCCCCGGGTGACATTTAAGTCACGGTCTGTGTACTATACATGCAGTCGTGAGTAAGAATAGTGTATAAGCTTTTAAGCCGAAGAATGGTTTAAGGATGGATTCCTATACGTTGCTCATCAAGGCCTGACAATTAGGAACGTGAAGAGACGATGGCACTTTAAACAATACCTTTGACGTTTTTGACACGACAGAACACCCACTTACCGTCGAGGCTGCTGCGTGCAGAACGCAGAGAACGCCTAGGCTTGAAGGTAAACAAACGGATTCTGCTGAAGGTCTTGCGGTTAAGTGGGCGTATATTAAATACCCTCACTGCTATGGCAAGCATTTTTGCTAGTTTCACAGTAGTTGTGCAGACTAAGGGTGTCCCATAAGCAGTTATTTTAAAGTTAGCTTGAATGATTTCGAGTTTCCTGTTTGCGGCTTTATTCGGAAACTTACATGACTGAAGAGATGCGACTTAGACGCTTTTGTCCTTTAATAAAGGCGATATTATCTTGCAATATTTCAGGGGGAGTATGATCGAAATTACGTCAATGTTTGACTCCTTTATCAAACTATTCATATCGAACAATTCATATTAAGGTGTTAACATGTTTTGAATGCGCCATCACTTGATTACTTTTGTGGGAACTTGCATTTGCGTAGTATGTATTAAAATCATTATAGAATATGCTTTGTAAGCACATTCTGTGATACCGTACAAAAAGTGAACTGCATATTGATTACATGTTCATGCTCGAACAAAACTCGTCTTAAGAATATTTGATGCTCCTTTCTTATCTTTTGCTTGCGTTCAGTTAATAAATTGATGGAATTATAAAAGGATTTTAATCGAAAAGCAGCCCCAAAAGGAGACACTGAGCACAGATACAAGCATTAACAATGCCTTCTTTGGACTGATAACAAACAGAGCTTAATAAACTTGTCGAAACTTGACATGGATTGATCACACCATATGCACGTGCTCATGGCCATCATGCGGGTAGATCGAATACCAGCTAAAGACTAAACAAAAAAATGCTTGGGTGTTCAATGTTTGTACATCGAGTTTGGACCAATTTGATCCGTACTTTGAGTCTATGGCAATCCACCATTTAAACTGTTCAAGTTAAGTTGATAACGTTTGCAGAGCTCAAATATAAGCATCGCTTTATAAAACCGACAGCTGTGGAAACAGAACGACCGGTCTGCCAGTCAAAAGATCTTACCAATTTTGGCTCCTTCGCCTGATTTTCTACTTAACCGGCTACGTACAATGTTTTCTTGGTTTTAAACGGCTTGTATAGTCAACCCTGCGACATATTTCTTCGTGAATACCATGCCACCACGAGCTGAAAAAGCTAAATGAAAAGAAAATTACAGAATGCCGGCGGCTTTTTTGTAGTCCGGTTGATATGACATGCGCTGGAATTCCATATTAGGACTTCTATATTCTTACTGGAAAATATTACCTTTTCGAGTATTATTTATCAGCTGATCACTTTGCCCATATATGGTCAAAAAGCGCTTGACAGTTATCATGCGGTATACTGTATATAGCTTCAGTTCTGAAAACACTTCTGTTCTGGGTGACAACTTGTGGAATAATAAAGCAGTTATCGTAACCTTGCCTGGATTTAGGAGCCTTTAGATTTGAGAACGAGTCCGGGGTATGAGTACGAGATTGAGAACGACTACGACTTTAGAATTTCAAGACAGTCACGTTTCCACAACTCTCAGTCCTTCCTGTTGCTAATAAACTTGAGTCTCTATGGATAAAATTGGTGTGGCAAGTGATTATCCAAAGTCAGATGTGAAGAACTAGGTTTGAAAGTACAGTAGTACTCGTAGTCCGATGTAAATGTACGCAATTTCCTCGATCGCCTCGTCGTCGTAAGTACCAGAGTGAAAATTTTAGAGACTGAAAATGCTTTGCGAGCCCTTCGGCCGTTAGGGGGTGGGGGAGGGGGGCAAACTCCACAGGTCCCTCCCTAAGATCCGTCACTGATAACGCTTGTAGCTGGTACCAGTAAAGTCTGTGGGAACACAGTCAATAATGGCATGGGGAATTACTTCTTCTTTCCCGTTTTCGGCGTCTAAAATATATTAATCGATTCCTTGGAAATCCTGAAGCCAACTTCACCTCTGATGCACCATGTAAAGTATGTAGACAGAAATGCTTTCATCTTCGTTTTGTGGATCCTACTTTTTTTCGTTTAGTTATAATATTTTTTCACCTGTTATAGTTAATTCCAAGTTTCACTGGTGGTCTCATTTTTATCACGTGCTTTGATAAACTAGATCCTGGTCATTTGAATTCCTATTGCAAATTATTTTTCTATCGCGACTGTCAATTATAACAGAAGATTAGGGGTACTAGCATTATGGAAGAGTTATTTCAGTCTGGTTCGGGTGCTAGTAATACTACCATGTATATTCCCTGGGTTGTTTTGCCATCAAGAGGGCAAATACATAAGAGCAGGATAAAGTACCAGGTTACCACAGAAGTTAAGATTAAAAGATTATAGAACAACTTTGCCTAGCCCTAAGTAGCTAATTAGCTAGTAGGTAGGTTTGTAAGCCGCTGTGGCTTCAGCCTGAGCGCAAATTCTAGGACATGGAATGGAGTTAATAATCATGAAAGATTGGCTTTGCGATGATATCGCACGGTGAAAGTCACAGAAGGATAAATGCTACCAAATTATTATGTTAAAAAAAACTCAAATGAAGAATGATCCTCGCAGTTATGAACGCAATTTAAGCAATTAATAATTGCGAAAAGAAGCCTGAAAAAAATTCAGGACTTCAACGGGGTTCGAGCCCGTGACCTCGCGATACCGGTGCGATGCTCTACCAACTGAGCTATGAAGCCACTGACTTTGGGAGCAGGTCATTTGTAGGTTCATATGTTCCCGTGAAAGGATTGAATGTGAAATGATATATATGAAATTCTTCTTTTCGCAATTGTTTAGATTGGGTTCACAACTGCGAGGATCATTCTTCATTTGATTTCATTTCCGCAGTTCATATATGATTTATTTCATATATATCATTTCACACTCACTCCTTTCACGGGAACATATGAACCTACAATTGACCTGCTCCCAACGTCAGTGGCTTCATAGCTCAGTTGGAAGAGCATCGCACCGGTATCGCGAGGTCACGGGTTCGAACCCCGTTGAAGTCCTGAATTTTTTTCAGGCTTCTTTTCGCAATTGTTTAAATTGCGTTCACAACTGCGAGGATCATTCTTCATTTGATTTCATTTCCGCAGTTCATATATGATTAATTTCATATATATCATTTCACATTAAAAAAAAAAAAAAACTATTCAAGAGTTTATATTGCCATGCAATTCTTGTGATCTGCACGGATAACGCTTGACGCATTCCTTCCTTTTTTTCAGTCGGACAATAAAATAAAAGTAGATCTAGAAATGGTTCTTGCAGTGATGAGTGAAATTAATAATTAGTATTGATAGGTAATGGGACCACATGCTGTCCAATTTGACAGTCGGAGTATTTTTTTTTTGTTATTCAACTATTTCCAAATTGGACAGGCATGTAGTCCTATTACATGTTAGTGATATTTCTCTCACTTCTGCGTAGAATTTAGAAAGTACAGCGTCGAGGTCTCCAACGGGTATGTCTTCCAAGGCCCTTTGTTCTTTGTGTGCTAAACACCGTCCGTTAAATACATCGAGTCTGGCATGTTGATATGTTTTTCTTCGTGTTCTTGTTTTGGTTTCCTTCCATCATGGCGTTTAAATCTGTCGCCACTCAGTCTCGGGAAATCTGCTATCTTCTTGCTGGTTCCCTGCTGGCTGTTCGCTCGCAAGAACGGTTAGGTGGTAAATGAGTATTGCGAAGTGCGGAGTGCGGAGTGCGGAGTGTGGAAAACGAGGAGTGTGGAAAATAGTGAGTGTGGAAAATGAGGAGTGTGGAAAATGAGGAGTGTGGAAAACGCAAAAACAAAAACACTTGTAATAGGAAGCGCTATATTCTCTGAAAGTTGATTTAACGCGATTTAATTTAATTAAACTATATTAACGATATTATCAATCAGTCCTTGTGTTTTTTCATTCGTACATTAACGAATAGGTAAATAACAGAAATGATTGTGAATTAACGGTTTTAACAATCAGTCCTTGTTCCTATAAAAATGCAATGCATCACTGCATTTTCATTGCTAAATCGTACATTCTGTAACGAATAGGTTAAAAACAGAAGTCAACACGCGCAGCATTATTGTGAATTAACGCTTTTTACAATCAGTTCTTGTTCCTATAAAGAAAGCAATGCATCATTGCATTTTCATTGCTAGATATGGCTACATATGGCACCTTCGTCATTCCCTCAAAATCAAAGTCCACGAAACCGCACATTGTTGTCGAGTACGCTAATGGGAAAGTGGAGTGTCAGGACTGCCAAGGATACTCTGTGTCCTATTTATGCGCTCATGCTGTCGCGGTGACATTAAAAGGATTATCCCTCGAGGTGTACCTCAAATGGCTGATGGCCAACAAGCGTAAGACTGGTGGGCTTAACTACAACAAAGCCATCACCTTTGGAATGCCGGCTGGGAGAGACAGGAAAGGAGGGAGACCGCCAAGAAGCAGACGCGGCAAGCAAAGTACCAGTGTGGTTGTCCCGCGAAAACCCTCGCCATGCGCTTCAAGTATTGTGGCAAATCAACATCAAAACTACCCGGACGGAGCACAATTACATAATTTGTATCCCGCACTGTGAATTCAATCGTTAACTCACAACAATGCTGCGCGCGATGATTTCTCTATTCGTTAGTGAACTCTATAGCTGCCACTACCTTACGATTTAGCAATAAAAATGCAATGATGCATTGCTTTCTTCATAGAAACAAGAACTGATTGTTAACACCGTTAGTTCACAATGATGTTGCGTGATTTGATTTGTTTTATTTACCTTTTCGTTACTGTTCTTTTTAGCTACCAGTACCGTACTATTTAGCAATAAAAATGCAGTGATGCATTGCTTTTTATAGGAGCAAGGACTGATTGTTAACAGCGTTAATTCAACCTATTCGTTACTGTTCTTTATAGCGATACCGTGCTATTTAGCAATAAAAATGTTGTGATGCATTGCATTTTTTATAGGAACAAGGACTGATTGTTAAAACCGTTAATTCACAATAATGCTGCGCGTGTTGACTTCTGGTATTTACCTATTCGTTAATGTACGAATGAAAAAACACAAGGACTGATTGTTAATATCGTTTCTAGTTTAATTAAATTAAATCGCGTTAAATCAACTTTCAAAGAATATATCGCTTCCCATTACAAGGTTTTTTTTTGCGTTTTCCACACTCCTCAATTTCCACACTCAGCATTTTCCACACTCCGCACTCCGCGTTTTCCACACCGCGTTGTCCACCTAACCCGCAAAAACCGCTCGTCAAATAAATTACTTGAAACAAACATCTCGCTCGCCATTTTGCGAAACACTTGGGATTGAAGATAGATGGTACAATTAAATTACGAATAATGGTAATAGGACTGAGAGGAGTCCAATTCGATCTGTAATCATATTGCTTTTAACGCACGGCCCCTACAAAATTGGACGACCGCGTAGCGGGAGAACGATTTTAGCCAGTCAGTCAGTCAGTCAGTCAGTCAGTCAGTCAGTCAGTCAGTCAGTCAGACAGTCAGTCAGTCTGTCTGCCCTCTGTTAATCTGTTTGTCAATCAAACACCTTTTTAGGAGAAGTTTGATTGCATTGCACTTGGATAGAAGATTAAACACAGAAGTAAGAATCTAGCTTGAAACTTGTCACTGTCAAACAGCTCAGCGACTAAGTTCGCAACGAAACTCAGTTTATGTAAAACAATACACTGAAACAAAATTCATGCATTAAGGTGTTGCCTTTGCTGTTACTCTTCATTTGTCGATTTATCAATTTGATCGAGCGATCTGTTTTAGGAGGACGCCGAGAAATGCTGTGCAAACGTTATCCGAAGGCGAGTGTTTCCTCGAATGTTTCAAGGCTTCCAAAACTTTGTCCATTATTCCATGTGAAAAGAAGAACAAATTTATATATTTTCGCAGAGCACGGGAATAGGGTGTTGAGTGTGTACCTTCTCCTTTCATTTCACACCATGTTCGCGCATGGTACCCCCCCCCGGCCTTCTCCCCCCCCCCCCTGGCCTTCTCTCACCTCTTTCTTCTGACACACAGGCTAACAGATAGATTGATTTGGAAAATAACATAAAGGAATACTATTAATAGTACGCTTGCTGTGATTGGTCAAACAAATTCGCTTCTACGTAGAAGAAAGATTTAGTAATGAAGGATGATGTAAGGTGCTATTTTAGTAACTTAACCGTATTTAATTACAACCGAAAATCATATGTGGAATAATAGGCCATTTGCACGATGACGTCATTTGACTACTACTACCAGAATCCTTCAGTTTTTTGTTTTGTAGTGCAAATTAGGGCTATTGTTATTTAAACCCCACTGGGATTACAAAATTTAAATAAGAAAGGAAAAACGAAATGAATTCTGGTAGTAGTAGTCAAATGACGTCATCGTGCAAATGGCCTATTTTTCCTTGATATAAATATATATGTTAACTCGACTTAAGGAATACATGTATATGAATCGTACTTTTATCTAACTTTCTGAGCTGAGATTGTTCCAAAACAACACTGAACTTAACACAAAAATTGCTTAGCTTCACTTTTATTCAGATTGGTAAGATTGGGGGATTTCCCCGCGCTCTACCATAATCGGCATGTAAATAAAACTCATGCAGGCACAAAATATATTATTCATGATTGGCCCATTTCTTTGTTATGCCTATCAAACTTTCATGGATACATTCGCTACAAATGTGCAAAGAAACCGTTTGGATGAACGTATATTATGGATTGATTTAATTTGGAGGATATCCCGTGCATTCAAATGTTGTAAGTGTTCTTTGCTGCGTTCATACACAAACACCTGCGCAATACGTTTGGGCGCTTAGCTTCGGCAAGACGGATAAATAATTAATATGTTCATTTCGTTCTTTTGTTTTCATGAAGTGAACTTAAACATACATTTCTTTGATCTAGGTCTCCACTTTTTGGATCTTACCATCCAAGGAAATCTCCAGCTTACTCCTTAAGAAGTGCAGCAGTTAATAATATAGCTTTGATGGAATTAAAGAAGACTGCGCCATCTTTTCTCCTGCAGGGCATTATTGGTTTTGCCTTTAATTACAAAATACGGTTTCCCTAGCTGACATTTCTTTAACTTTCTCAATAAAGGAGAACATGATATAACGAGAAGAAAAACCGATATGTCAATGCTAAGAGTGGAGTTTTTATATATATAAAAAAGAACTGACTCGACCGAGTTATACATGCTGGCGCTGTCTCATATTATGTTTTGAATGCCTCTGTTACCTGCAAAAAAGTAATTTCAATAATTTGCATAAGAATCATGTTCTACCCAATTCTCTATAGAAACGATCGATATGCACTGAAAGACTGATATTTTATACGACTATTCTTCGCTACCTTCATTTTCAAAATATAAAAAAAATCAGTATGCAAAGTTAAGTTTTGAGGAAGGTTTTGTTTCCATAACAAACGTATATTGTATCATTCATATTTCTCATTGGCTGAACGCCTTGGATTGATGAAGGAAAACACAGTTTCTTCGATTTAACATCGCCAATAAAAATGGTAAAAATGGAATGATTTGTTTTGCCAAATTACATATTAGTTGTCTCCACATGTACCTATTTAGGGAAAGTAAAATATATTGCATTCAGCTCTACAATACTTACTTACTTCGGCAAGAGCGTCAACAAAACGCTTTCAAGGTTTATATCTAGATCTTGAGTGTTAAATTCCATTACTTTAAATTTCTTCTTGAAAATGTTCCCTAATTTGCGAAACTAAAGTAGCGAAAATATAAACATTATTAAAAATCGTCACCGACCATGTGATGTCGTGTTTCTTTAAAAAATATGACTCGACGAATAAAATTTAAAAATTCAAATTATCAAATGATTTTAAATCATTTGATAATTTGGCTTCCAAAGGTTTGGGAAACATCCTACCGTCGCTGTACCGTTCTTTTGTGAGCAATTATATCTTCCGTCGACTTTTCATGACCCGACTAGATGAACTTTTCTCGGTAAATGGTTGGATGACTTCTATTCTGACATCACCTTGGCGTTATTTCGCGTTATTTATCAAAGCGACGTTTTGAGAATTTTATCTTAGAATGCACCACGTTTACTGTACTGGGCTTTGAGGAAATGCAGTTTATAACAGCTACGATGTAAAACCACATGGAATCACTGAGAAGCATTCAACAGGAGCTCCTAGCATTCAACCAATCACGTTTGAGCTTCATGACATGAAGTAAATATATGAAAAAAAAAACAGATTAAAAGAAGAAAAAGAGTAATGAGAAAAAAAAATAAAAAATAAATAAAAAGAACAAAACGAAAAAGAAGGAAGCGAAAATGTACAAAAACTATTAATAAATAAAAAAAGACAAAATATACAAATATTATATTATGTACTTTGTACTAGGCACTATGCACTATGTACAATGTAATATGTAATTTGCACTATGCACTACGTACTATATACTATGTCATATTTACATGTACTACGTTTTATATACTATATACTATGTACTACCTATACTTTGCACATGTTCTATGTACCATGCACTACAATTAACTTCTCCTTGATACAATACCTATACCTGAATGCCAAGTAAACCGGTAATGAGAATTAATATGATAATCACCTAAATTAAATTCTGAAATAATTAAGGATAATTAACATGCGTGTGAAAGAATTATAATTGGCTGCCATTGGTATGGATACGAAACTTGGATGGTTTATAGTAAGTCAAAACCTGTCTAATTTAAGGTAGATGACGTGACGTGATGACGTTCTATTACGCGGGATCATTACGAAAAACACACCCGATCTGAATAGGGTTAAGCAATCTCTGATCTCTCTCCAAAGTCTCCCCATAATCATTTGTATTAGCTATCAAGGGGAAAGCTAGCCAAAATTTGTTTCAACATAGCAACAGTTGTCACTAATGCGAGGAAAAAAATGAAATTTGAAAACACATAACTATATTTATTTCAGGGCACGCATGAACTGTCCTTTTAATAAGGGGATATTTATGAGCAATACAATTTTATCACCACATGTCAGCAAACTATTTTGAAACATGGTAATTATTTATTTATATTTATTTCTATTTCTATTTAGCGGCAAACTCGCGATAACTGTGTTCTGCAACACATGTTGTTCTCTTTTTTTAAAATGTATATAAAAAGCGAAGTAAGGTACACTTTTTTAACTGAAGATGACATGAGTGTGTCGAAACATGTTACGTTATATATTAAACACGAGGAAGAGTGTTTCATCCGGATATCCAAACACCGAGAAGTGGGTCGAAAAACGAGGCGCAGCCGAGTTTTTTTAAACCCATTTCAAGGTGTTTGAATACCTGACGAAACACTCTTTCGAGTGATTGATATAGCTTCTCAAACTGATCATTAAATGCGACGAATACTAAGGAATTAAATCATTAATCTATGCAAAGTAAGGCCGGGTATCAAAACGTCCTTCACGGTAGTGATTTCGTTTGTGTTGTTGTCATGAATTATTAACGAGTTTTAGAAACAAACTTCAAAGTGTCATTTTATATTTCCAAATTTCTATTTCATTGAATATCTAATCATTTCAATCTTTTAAGAAAATATTTGAACAATCCGGCTCTGTCGAAAAAGGAACCTGTAAATTCATGAAAAGGAAACCCTTTTCTGCTTCAGTTTCTACAATAAAATTAGAAATATTTTCAATTTCGTTCACTGTAACCCAATGGAGACTATTTTAATGAAAATGTGATTTTGACTAAATTTCTAATTGTAGAATTAATATAGATTCCCCTTTTTCATCAGCAGTCCGTAACACAATTTATTAGAAGCAATTTACAGTACTTTTATTGTCAAATTGTAGGTACCTTGTAAAAAGTGATTACAGCTGGACTGCTATTGGATTTTTTTCATTGATCAAGGTTTCAGTGCTCTTTTTCGGTCAGAATGCCAGGATACCGTTTATCAAACGCCGATTTGCAGACACTTGCTGAAAAATATCTTTGTGTTTACTGTCTCCTGCTGTTAAGAGATGCTATGCAAACGAGCTGCGGTCATTTCTACTGCCACTCCTGTTTGGAGAAACTCATCCAGTAAGATTTACTGAAATTGATTTGTAAAAGACTAATTTAAAAGTAAGAGAAATGTTTGGTTGAAGATCTAGTATACGTTTTGGTATTTTCCCACTGAAATACCGATTATAATAGGCGGTAAACATTTTTTCTTTTCTAGAGATGTGAAAGCTGTAGTAATGATCTGTCTAAAGGACCAGCAACGCCTCCTTCCAAATGAGGTACGTGGTGTATCTTTAATTTGTATAAAAATACATACTAAAATCTCAGAGATACCTACCGGCATATACAAAACAACAACAACAGCAACAACAATAACAATAATACGAATACACAACTCAGTACAACTCGGACCCAGATAACTCGAATGTTTCGCTAACTGAAATCTGAAGACGATCACCGATTTCACGAAGATAAAATGGTGAATTAAATGTTGTTTAACTCAAAGCCCCGACGGATCAAACTCAATTAATTTCCGACATTCAACTGCATTTTAATAAATTTTGATTAATGTGAATGTTATAAAATCCACGTTATCCGTCATTTTGGATGACATCCCAGATGCCCAGCAACGCCATAACCCATAATAATCCATAATAATAACTTCATTTTGTAGAACAAACCACAGACTATCTCTTTAAAAAGTGACATATCTTTCCAAAATATTGTTACACTGCAAAAAGCCAAGTGGGGGGGGGGGGGGGGGAACGTGTTGCAACCACACCCATGATGAGGGCATAAGTTTGTGTGTACGTCGGAGTGGGAGGTGGGGAGCGGGCAAGAGAAACATAAAGCCTTGGCGGCTTTCGAGCAACTGGACCCTGGTCGACCCTGTTCGCAGCCATCATGTTGTGTTCTTCAATGCATACAGGATTTACACTTGTGTACCTTAGATACAGTTCAGCATTATATTGGATATATACCTCTTTATACACCAAATCACAACTTGCTTCTCAGGTTTTTCCGGACAATTTCATGCGTCGCGAAGTACTTGCTCTTGTTGTTCACTGCACATTCACGGATGACGGGTGTACATGGAAAGGAGAAGTGAGACACTTAGAGGTACTTACATAGAGTATCTGTAAAATGATTTACGCCG